>CAJNDV010017002.1:136177-174686 GCA_905221635.1 Symbiodinium sp. CCMP2456 | reverse complement strand
GGGGGGGGGGGGGGGGGGGTGTTTTAGGAGTTCCTCAATAAAGGGCCCTCTTCAGGGTTTTATGGGGTCTCAGGGTTTCAGGTCTGAGTTCCTCAATTGAGGGCTCTCTTCAGGGTTTTATGGGGGTTTCAGGGTTTCAGGTCTGTCACAGAGCTATGGCTCCGTAAGAGATCTATAAGCACTATCAGGGTTCTGTGGGGGCTCTGGGCTCACTTTTTAAGGCTTTTCGGCGCCACGGCTTGGGTACTGGCACCTGTGTTAGGTCCAGAGTCCAAGGCATTAGGAGCTGTTCGCTTGTTAGCAAGGTTTAGGGTTTAGCGTTTGGGGTTGGTTCTGCTATGTTTCTATGCAGGAACAGCTCCTTGTAGTCGATGACTGCTAAGCTTTGTGGTCATGTTATGATTCAATGCCTGGCTAGCGGCTAGGGTCGACGAGGTTCTCCCTGTTCAGGTTGACTCTTCAGACGATGATTTTACCAAGGGTCCCTTCAAACCCCACCCCGTAGAGGTGGAGCTCTGGAGACCTGGCTACACCCTAAGACCCTAAATCCTACACCCTACACCTGACGCCTGAAACCTTGAAGCCAAAACCCTAAACCTCAAGGCCTAAACCCTGAACCCTAAACCAGAATTGTGGCCCTTGCGGAGGCTCCTCGTCTTTCTATCCCAACCACAACCAGGAGAGGGCTCGCGCGGGTACTCAGCGATGCCACCATTCATTCCAATGGTTCGAATCAGCCCATAGAAAGCTTTAATAATAGAAGCCTGAATCAGTACATATATATATATATATATATTTCTATATACATATATATTATTCTTCGGGTTCCTTCTTATACTTTTACCATAAAGGAGCCCAAAACCCTGTTCGAAATATTAAGACCGCTACATTAGGTTGGGGAGACATTCTGGCACTGTGTCCGAGATTAAGGTGCTCAGTCCAGATCCGGTATCATTTGTGAGACTTCCACTTCAGAGCATTACGCCTCAATCAAACAGCTCCAACCCTTGTATGTTCTGCTGTTTCCGTCCGAAGCCCGTGGTAACATTGGTTGCTACTGCGATACAACACAGCCTGCGCAATCAGCTTTTCCATATGTCTACGGCCCCAAACCTACAGGCGAGTTTCCACGAGGGTCATATATTGAGTACAACGGGCAGTCATGACAGTTTGTAAAGTGTATCGACAACAGCATCAAGTTGTCATCCCTATTTCGCCGGCTATATACTACTAGCGCAACTGCCGCAGCTAGGAATTTCGTCGTCTATGCAGCAACGACTCCTACTACGACGACTACCACCACCATTACCATCACAACCAAAGATCACCTCTACTATTTTTGGGGGTTCCTTATTACAGTTCAAGTATAGCATAGCCCGAAACCTTATTCTGATTACTAAGGCCCCTCTATTACTTCTTCCTGTTCCTCTCATTCCGCTTCGATCACTACTGCCGCTTCGATCACTTCTGGTGCTGCTACGATGACGACCGGCTGTGACATGACGAGCCGCGGTGACAACACTACAGCACTGTTGCAGAGTTTGATGAGTCTGTGGTCATCGGCAGCAGCTGGCTGCTGCTATCTTCATCATCCTAATGTACAGCTTTCTAAGCCTCAACCTCCAGTTTGGACAACCAGCAGTAGCCATCCAGGGTCCAAGTAGTACCTAACCGTTCGTTACGCCACATCCTTAGGGTAGCCCCATATAGATTGAATCTTTATACCCTAACCCTTGTAATTCCCAAGCTCTAAACCCTGAACCATGAAACCCGGTAACTTCTGAAAAATCATTCTCTCCCTATACCCTAAGCCCTAAACCCTAAACCCTAAGCCCCTAAACCCTAAACCCCAAACCGTGTTTCTTTCAACCCCAAAAATGCGAAGGTCGCCGGAAGCTTCAGCCGCTGCGGCCAGCGATGCTCAGGAGGTCGTACGCGTCGATTCCGCATGGTTTAGGGCTCAGGGGTTTAGGGTTTAGGGCTCAGGGGTTTAGGGTTTAGGGTTTAGGGTTTTTGGGGTTTAGGGGCCAGGGGTTTAGGGTTTAGGGCTCAGGGGTTTAGGGTTTAGGGTTTAGGGGTTTATAGGGTTTAGAACTTTAGAGCTCAGGGGTTGAAGGTTGAGGGTTTATGTAGGGTCTATAGGGGTTCCTGGAAAGCGGTCTTTAGGGGTTCCTTGAAACGGATCTTTTCAGGTTTTGGGTTTAGGGGGGTTTAGGATTTGGGGTTTAGGGTTTAGGCTTTAGGGTGGAAGCAAGAAGCCATTATATCTTATATAGGTGAAACGCAGACCCGGCAACGCGATTTGAGCCTGCTATAGTTTATATTAATGTACATGTGTTTTGTAAGTTATAGTCTGCAATCTAGGGACTTCGTGCTAGAGGACTAGAGGACTACGGGTTTAAGGGTTTAGGGTGTTGGGGTTCAGGGTTTAGGCATTTGGGTTGCGAGGTGTTGACAGCAGCTTCAAGGCTTTGGGTCACGGTTTAGGGTCAAAGTTTAGGGTTTTTAGGGGTCATGCATAGGGTGTCGGCTTGGGGGTTCAAGGGGTCCTTTATGGCCTTCGCATTTCGGGTGTAGAGGGTTTCGTACCTGAGGACTTTAGGGACAAAGTTTGATGCAGATGTGGATGGATCCGTTGGGTAGTCCTTAGTAATCAATGTCCTAGAGTCCTGCCGGCGTAAGTAGGATGAAGTGGGAGCCAGGAGTAAATAGATGCCAGGTGATTCTGCCGTATCGTGGTATACGGTATAGATTGCGCCGTACTTCTGAACTTCATCTTTGACGATCTTGCACAACAACTTCCCAAGACGAAAGAATCGAAAACCCGAACCCCAAACCTTGGCCTACACCCCAGCCCTATCCCCCCGAACTCAAACCCACAGCGCACACAGCCCCAACGAACGAAAGCGGCCAACTTGCGAAGCTCCAATTCTGACATATTTTGAAGGTCCTTAACTCTAAACTCCCGACCCCAGTTCCCCACCCTCCCCCCGCCCCAGCCCCTCCGCAACGGGAGGCCGGTGGTGGTGCCTCCTGCCGACGGCCAAGATATTGTCAGTGTGCTCTTGGGGTGTGGGGCTTTCTGTTACGAGGCGTTGGGGCTTACATGGGGGATGGAGATGGGGAGAAGCGGCTCAAAGTTCGATGCTTCGCTTCTCAGGAAGTTCGGGCTGTGGGCCTAGCTTAGGGGCTTAGGGGTTTAAGGTTCAGGGTTTAGGGTTTAGGGTTTAGGAAATTCGACTCGCAACTTTGAGCAGCAGGGATCCTCTTGTCATCGCGCCAAAAGAAACCGGCGAAGGTTCCTAACCTAAAACCTAAGCTTTTGCTGAATCCTTATAGAACTTATCGAACAGTTTTAAGAACTCCTTTGAATTGAAGCCGGTTCAAACTCTGCCAAGCACTATATGAAATCTACTGGTGGCACCAAAACCCCCTAAACCCTGAACCCCAACCCCAAACTCTGAACCCTAAGTCCAAAATCTGGCCAAACCCTCAACCCTGCTAGCTCTTTTGACCCAAGGTCTCCGTCGGATCCTCCGCCACGCTGAATATCGGCTCGGTGGACGATCTCCCAGACGAGGATTCCAGGCCAGGTTCTATAAGGGGAGTCCATAACGGGTCTGTGAAGGGACGATCTGGGTGTCATAAGGGGGTTCATAGGCATCGCAGACGAGGATTGCAGGGAAGAGTTTTCGGTCGAGACATTCTGGCATTCTGATGCGCCTAGCTTGTATGAGTTATACAAGCTAGTTATGCCGTCAGAATGCCAGAATGCCTATAGGAGCGGTCCTTACAAGCGGTCCTACGAGTTCGGTTTCCCAGACGAGGATTGCAGGCTCGCTGTTTTTTGTCAGGCATTGAAAGGTTCAGCGTTTAGTTCTTGTTCGAGGGGTTTAGGTTCAGGATTTAGAAGTTTAGGGTTGTGGTCAGCATCCGCGCCCATACATACGCTGTGCCACTGTTTGCACTCACTTTCTTACGGCGGATTTTGGGGGTCTAACCGG
Organism: Symbiodinium sp. CCMP2456; assembly: GCA_905221635.1. NCBI lineage: Eukaryota > Dinophyceae > Suessiales > Symbiodiniaceae > Symbiodinium > Symbiodinium sp. CCMP2456. The sequence goes on along the minus strand of CAJNDV010017002.1, from coordinate 170,682 downwards.
CTAAGCGGTTCAAGTATTTGGGCATCGAGTTGAGGATTTACCTAGACCCCAAAGAACCTACCTTTTTTAAGGACGTATATAAGGAAATCATAATAAGGAACCCTCAAAAGGTCTTTAGGTTCTTCGGGGTCCAGGTAGGGTTAAGGGTTCTGGCTTCTGAGCTGCCTGCTAACTCACACGACGTGCCAGAGGGCTCGGGCACAAGTTGCAAGCGATTGCAGATGACAAAGTCGTAGAAGCTCTAGTCCAGTCTGGCTCTAGTCTAGTAGAGTAGAGTAAAGTAGAGTAGAGATGGGTAGAGCATGGGGGGGGTTACATTATTACAATATTTCAATCTTTAACCCATTGATGCATAGTTCATCCTGGTGAGATGTTCGTCTTTTGGTCTGTAGTAAGTCATTTACAAGTTATATTCTGTTGTAGCATGTCATGTTATAGTATATTGTAACTTACTATGCTATCTTACACTATAGGTAGGTGTTTACCAGGCCTTAGCCGGAATCTGTGTTCGGGCCTCTATGGAGTCCTTGCACTCAGTGTCCTTAAGGGTCCATGTGCCCAAATAGTATATACATTGGCCTTAATGTAGTCCCTATATAGGTACTTTAGGGCCCATGTATATGCTATATGAGTACATGGACCCTTAGGGTGTTGAACTGGAGGTGCAGAACAGCGTCTAAAGCTCTACAAGTTGTGATCCTTGCTCTGATGTGTTTTGTAAGAACCCCTAGATGAGGAGGCCTGCTTTTCAGAAATTTCTTCAAAGTTCCCGAAAGGCTAGGATCCTGTTCTGACCTGCACCTTGAGCCCGAAGCCCTAATTCACCTAAGAGTTCAGAAAGGTGGGACCCTCACGAGTCTTCAACCAGTCTGAGCATTCCCCATGGTGAGGCCGGGATCTGTGTTGTTTGCTTCGACTAGTTTTTGAAGGTTTAGCGTCCATTCTGCGTGGTGTAGTGGGCGTGTTCTCTTGCACGGTACTGTCCTAGATGTTGTCATTATGCCTCTACATAAACTGGAGTGTAAACGAACACACGCTTAACTCAGGCCAGGCAGCATACCTGCGTGCATGCATCTGCTCATCTACAGCACTCAAAGGCTTGCTTGCTTGCTTGCATATATGCAGACTCCCCACTCTCAGTGCCTCCTTCCGTTCTCAACTACCTATTCTCTCGGTAGAACAAACACAGATAACTACACAGACGCGCGACTTGTTGCGGAGGGCTCGTCGACGACCCGAACGCTGACAAAGCTTTCAGCCAGAAGTCTGACGTGGGAGCCTTGAGGCAATCCAATGTTTTTCATAGCAACATCGCGTGTTTGGGCTTAATGTAGGGGTCTTAATAATTTCCAATACTGTTGTGGGAACTCCTTATTACAATTATAGTTTAGTTTACCACCCCCCAAAACCCAAGTCTAATTCTTACGACCCCCTAGATTAGGTGGTTATCCGGGCTTCAAGGTAAGCCATCGAAACCCAAAGTCTCAAACGCAAAACCCCAAAACTCCCAAACTGGCAAACCCTTCATTCAACCGCCTCCTCACAAACAAACAGGAGTCCCCAAGCCTAAACCCTAAACCCTAAACCCTTGGAGCCAGATCCTCACAGGTCCACTCCTGCACCATAAAACTCAGAAGCCTACAACTCGCAAAGTCCAGCCCTCGAAAGATAAGGCCTAGCAAGAAGCCCTAAGCCCTCGACCCAGATTGAAAGCACTGAGCTAGCCAACCAGCAACCTCAAATGCCATATCGTCCCTAAGCTCTCAATCTCTAAACCTTCAAGCCCTTGCCCTCAGACCCTCAGATCGTCAACCAGCGTGTGCCGTTAATCCTTAACTCTAGTTTTTAGCATCAGAAACCTGTCTCTATCCCACAAGACAGCGCTCATTGTAGAGCCTGGAATAGTAGGATCCTTGTTGTAAGCTCACGTACTTGGATTTCAGGAGATAGCCCAAAGAGAACCCAACACACCAAAGACTCTACACTCCAAAGCACTAAACCCAAAACGCCTAAATCCTAAACCCCATAATTCCCCACACTCCGGAACCCTAAACCCCTCAAGCCCGTAAGGCATTGTTCGCTCAGGTCGTGGGCGCCTTCCTCTGTTTGCCCCAAGGGCTGCGTCGACCGGAAGTGGCCGGGTTTGTCTGGCCTGAGGGTTCGGGATTTAGGACTTTGGGATCACAGGGTGTAGGGGTTTAGGGCTTATATGTTGTTCAGGGTTTGCTGTTGATAGTTTTGTTATGACGTTTACTGACATGTTTAATTCGCTATGTCGTCTGCATGGTTGGATGTTCGTGTGCCTTAATGTTGGTTTTATGAGGTTTGTGCGGCTTTCATGTAGGATTCTCATAGATGTTGAAGAGTTTTGTCATGTTTAGACTGAGCACGTTTTCAGAGATGAGCTGGTCTAGTCAGGCTGGTGAGTTCAGTCCCGACTCTAGGTGCATGGTTTAGGTTGGGTACTGCCCCCACTCGGTAACAGTTAGATACTATTCATAATAGAGATATATACGGCCCCTAATAGTAGCCCCATTATAGCCTGCTACTGTATTGGGGCAGTACCCAAGGTTTAGGGTTTGAGCAGGTCTTTGGTGGTAACGTGCTGGTCTCGCCTCGCACAGGACAGCCCCAGGGAGTCGAATAGCCCTTCAGTAGAAGGAATATTGCTTAAGTTAGAGGGGCCTTAATACTATGGTTTAAGCTATATATTCCTTAATTAAGGAGTACTGGGCTCTCTGGGGCAGTTTGTTGCTTTTAATCACTACTCTACTATGCTTTTTTCTGCTGGCTTTCTCTCTCTCAGTCTCTCCCTACCTCTCTCTCGCTCGCTCTTTATCTCTCTCTCTCTCTCTTTCTTTCTCTCTCTCTCTCTCTTTCTCTCTCTCTCTCTCTCTCTTCGCTCTCTCTCGCTCCCCCCCCGTCCCTCCCATCTCCCCCCTCCCTCCCTCCCTCCCTTCCTCCCTCCCTGTAGAGCTTTTGCCGGCAGGGTCACGCGGGTACCACCGATAAGCTGTCTTCCATTGGAGCCTGGCACCTCAGATTGTGTGTAGCAGATTGACAGTGGCAGGTTCAGGGCAAGGAGAAAGCCCCGCAATCACCAACAGTTTCAGCTATGTGAGCTCAGGGCTTTGCTTCTCACTGCATCACTTGTCAACTGCGATATCGTTCAGGGAAGTGCTCATGAGTAGTAGGTGCACCTGTCCGGAAACCAAAGGTTAAGCCATTAACTCTTACTGTAGCCAACGAGACCCTGATTCCCGGTCCCGCGCCGCGTCCGATGCAAGCACGGAGCTCTGAGTAGCAGGAATTTTAGAAACATTAATTGAGGCTTCAGGCTCCACGTGCCCATATAGTACATACTTAGGCCGTAAAGTACCTATGTATAGGGACCCCTTTAAGGCCTAAGTATCTACTATAAAGGTACATGGAGCCTTTGGGTTCGTTCTATAACAATAGGAAGCGGGGCCGGGCTTTGTATTTGGCCGTTCGATCTCCAAAACTCCGTCGCAATGACAGGCCTTCTCAGAGATGTATATCCTTTGCGTAGCAAGGCGCATCGTGCATGTCAGCAATCTGTCACAGGGAAAGGAAAGGTGGTGTGCAACTTCACAAGCTACCCCTAAACCCTGAACCCTGAACCCTGAACCCTATAAACCCTACAACCTGAACCCGCAAAAGCACTAGAGTCTAAGCCAGGCTCCTTAGCCCCAAAAACCTGAGGGTCCGAATCCTGTCTGTCCGCGAAGCCTTGTCTTGTGTTGAGCAAACTCGTAGCCTTCGTCTGTGTTACTGCAACTTCTCTCGCCTTCAGTCCTGTTCCAGAAACTCTAAACCCTAAAACCCTAAAACCACAAAAGCCTTATAAGAACCCTAAGAGCCTAAACCCTAAAACCCTAAAGCCCTAAGAACCCTAAACCCTAAACACTAAAACCCAAAGGCCCAAAGACCCTGGACCTTAACCCTTAACCGACACGCTGAACCCGAAGCTCTAGTGATCCTCCACCCTAAACCCGAAGCACTAGATCCTATCCATCCGAAAGAAACGAAACCAAGTTAACCCTAAACCCTAAACCCCAAACCCCAAACCCCAAACCCTAAGCCCTGAACCAACTTCGAAGCCGAAAACCCGGACGTCAAGAAGCCTAAGCTCGAAGCTTAAAACCCTAAAACCACTTAATTCTGTACTTCCTGAAGCCTAGAACGGTTTAGGGGTGAGTACAGGGCCTAGATAATTGCCAATCAATATTTTTTGGTGGGGCTCCTTATTCGAAACATCGTAGAATGGGCCCAAAACCATGGTGTAATTATGAAGACCCCTAAACCCTATACCCTGAGCCCTAACCCCTCTTCGAGTCAGGGTCTCGGCGGGGCAGGCTCGCCGTGAGATGACGAAGGCCGACCGAAGCATCCGGGCCCAGAGAGCCCAATCCTCCTAGCTTGTGAGTTTAGCACTTATGGCTCTTAGGCTCTAGGATTGGTAGGCGTTAGGTTTTGGTAGGGTTTATGGATTAGGGCTTAGGGTTTTGGAGGTAGGCTTTAGGGATATAGGTTTAATATCACTATCATGCACGACTTGATTCGAGACCTGTTCCTTTCATGAAGGAATATGAATTTTCGGTTCAATGCTATGGTTGAAGATGTATTCCTTAATCCAGGAATTGAATTTGGGCTCTGGGATACAGGGATTATATATCTGCAGCCGAAACTCTACCCCCTAACCAAGCACTCTGGCATAGTTGATCATGAAACTCTGCCACCTAGAAGCTCCAAGGCCCAACTGTCAATGTGAGAAGGCCAAGAAGTCCAGAACCCTCAGAGTTTAGGGTCTAGGGTATTTAGATGTATTTAGGGTTGAGGGTTTCGGGTTTGGTGTATTTAGGGTTTAGGGAACTTCCAACATCGTCAAGAAGCCCCAGACACACGCAAGCACACGCAAGCCATGGCACTCCGAAGCTGCGCCGGAACAGCGAGAGTAGTGTTGGCCAAGGTTTGGTCAGTGAGTACTGGCCCCTAAACTTACTGGCCCCTAAACTTTGAAACGCACAAACCCAAAACCCTCAAAACCTCAAAACGCCACTCACAACAGCAGGAAACTCTGAAGCTAACTAAGCTAACTGCCTTTCTGGAGCTCATGGAACCCTATATTCGGCTGTCGGGATCTTTCGTTTCGAGCCTCGAGCCCATGTCAGCCCTGCCCGTGAGCAGCAGAAAGCTCGATGGTTTTCCAGGGGCTTCTATGCCATCCTCCTTCTCTTGCTGCTACTGCTACTGCTATTACTGTTGACGATATACATCCTTCATTACCCATAATAATAAGGTATATACCATAATTCTCATAGTTTAGGGTCCTTAAGCCAATGCAGGAGTTATATCATCGACATTACTACTGTTACTCCCTACCTCTTAACCCCAAAACGCCTACAAAATATCCTAAAGTCCCAAAGGGTCCAAGGCATAGTATAGTATATACTTTGAGTCCTAAACCTAAACCCTAAACCCTAAACCTAATCTTTTAGTACTTGGACCCTTTGGGAGAGCAGTGCAATTACCAGGCCCTTGAGGCACCTGAAGGATCAGAGCCCACGCGCCCGGCGCCTACGGTCTGGGAGTATACGGTTGTGACAGCGGTTTAGGGTGTAGGGTTGAGGGGTTTGGGCCGGGTTTGGGGCTCCAAACCCTAAACCCCAGACCCTAAACCCTAAACCCGTAAATCTCTAAACCCTATAAACCCTAACCCTAATTTAGGGTTTCGGTTGAGGGTCGGGGGTGTACGTATCCGTGACCTCCCCGCTGCTCAGCGTCCCTTGGGGGTTTTTGAGTACCCTTACAGATCTTCGCGAACCGAACCCATAGAAAGGCCCCCCATAAACCCTAAACTATCATAGATCCCATGTCTAATGTCTAACACCCCTCCTAAATCCTAAACCCCAAGCCCTGAACCCCTAATCTCTGAATCCTGTAGCCAGGTCCTTGTGCCAGCGTGTGGGTTTTTGGACGTCCCAGGGAGGAAGCAGACTTCGGAAGTGACATAAGCATAAGCATTTTATAGGGATATCCCTATCTTATTGGGCTTCATGATAAGGGGGTTTATATGGGATATCCCTATCCTAGTTTTTGCTTATGTGCTTTTTTGGGGCCCTATTAAAAGCGGTGTGGCTAAGAGCCTCATTGCTGGCAAGGTTTAGGGTTTAGCGGTTGGGGTGGTGTAGGTTTCCATGGGTTGGGTAGATATCGGGCTTAGGGGTTGGGGTGGTGTAGGTTTTGATGGCTTCTGGTAGAAGTGGTGTCCGCTGTTCAGCGCGTAGTGTAGACTGAGCTGCAGGCTCTGTTGTGAACGGGCCTGAGCAGAGGGTGATGTTTCGGAAGTGAAGGCAGTGGGCAGCAGAAACCAACTTGGGGCTATCTGGGATTTTCATTTGCTAGTAGACAAGCTTTGGGCTTCAAGCTCCGCAAAAAAAGTCACAGCCAGGCTTGACCAAAAGCGCATTGGAGATGATAGCTGCCGCAGGCCAAGCGGATAAGACTTATGAGCCGTATATTGTCCCAGGCACCGATGTTAGCAGATTGTCCGAGCGAATTGGGCTCGTCTTGCCCGTGGCTGATGCTTTGGAACGAACATGTTTGCGAACAGCTCACCGCCGGTCCAGCTATGTGCCGCCGGGGTGTTTAGATGGGTGTATACGTGGCATGCAGCTGTATGTGCGATTTATAATGTCTGAATGCCTGTATGCATGCATGCATGCACGCACGCATGCATGCATGGATGGATGGATGTATGTATGTACGTATGTATGTATGTATGTATGTATGTATGTATGTATGTATGTATGTACATAGGTATGCACATAAGTAACTGCACATACTTATGTATGTATGTATGCATGTACGTGTGTATATGTATATGTACACGTACATGTACATGTACATGTACATGTACATGTGCATGTATATGTATATGTATATGTATATGTGAAAGTATGCATGTATGTGCGCTGTAGGTAGGTAGGTAGGTAGGTAGGTAGGTAGGTAGGTAGGTAGGTAGGTAGGTAGGTAGGTAACAGGTAGGTAACAGGTAGGTAGGTAGGTAGGTAGGTAGGTAGGTAGGTAGGTAGGTAGGCAGGTAGGTAGGTAGGTAGGTAGGCAGGCAGGCAGGCAAGCAGGTAGGTAGGTGAGTAAGTAAGTAGTTATTGTAATATTTACATTATATATATATATATATATATGTATATACGTGTATATATATATATAATATATATATATATATATACATAAGGGCTCGGAACACGCTCTCGAGACGAGCGATCGCCGTAGCCCCTTGCACAAGAGTGCTGACACAGCCATTGGGCCCTCGCCGACCTGGCACCGCCGCTACCGGAAGCGGCGCTCCTCTACAAGGAGAAAGCTGCGTCAGGGCCAACAGGTCAGCCACGCTCGACGTTTGCAGCTGGCTGCCCACCACGGTACTTGCCCAGCCTTCGGCCTCGCTTTGTGGCGGCAGATGGGTAGACAGCAACCATGGGCAGACCATGGCAACAACTCCTCGTGGCGTATCTGGCATGGTGCGAAGTCACCCTCACAAAGGCCATGGCGACAGCCACCTTCCCGCAGGAAGCAAGAGGAATGGGAACAGCAGAAAACCATGATCGCCTTCGATGCTCAGCCAACGGTGGCTGTCTCCACAGGAAGGGAGACGATAAATCCCGCGATGCAGGAGCAGAGACAAGGAGAAGGCCTGGGCCCCATCAACAATCTGCAGACCAGACTCAACTTGGCGAGAAAGGCGGAGAACAAGCTTGTGAAAGCATGCAACGCCAAGGAAAAGACCCACCTCCAGTGGGAGAACTTCCGAGAGAAGCTGAAGCAGAACTTTCTGAGAGAGAAGAAGCGCTTCACGCAGATGATGCAGCGCCTGGAAAAGGACATCGCCGAGGCCAAGGACGGACAAGAGCAAGCCAGGGCTTTAGTCCGCCAAGCCTTTGCGGAGCAGGAAGGACGGACACATCAGCCGCAGATGCAGAAGGAGCTCGAAGAGTGGGAACAGCTCCAGGCCCCATGGGAGGACGAGAGCGCAGGGGATCTGGACGGGGTATTGCAAAGGGCCATGACCGCGTCGATGATTACCCCACACAGAGGGCGTGCAGCGGCCCCCCGTTCCCCCGCTGCCACGGAGACGGGGCAAGATGGAGGGAGACCTGCAACAATGCAGGCAAGCATGATGGACCCCTACATGGATGTGGATGCCTTCGACGAGTTCTCGAACCCCAGCCCGGAGCCTCGAGTTGCAGTACCGGCGGACTCAAACAGAGCAAGGCCAATCGAAGCCGAGGACGCCAAGACCAACCCGAGTCGCAGAGAGGGGTTGCGTGGCACCCCTGGCGGATCAATCAAGGAGATCTCAAAGACGCCGCCCTCAAGGCTGGAAACCACAGCCAGTCTTGGTGCCAAGCTCGATCAGGCGAGACGCAAAGCCATGCAGCCCTTTGGAGTAGCCCCGGCACCCTCAGCAACGACGGCACAATCCTCACAGGAGACAGCGCCGCCTGGACTGTCGAGGTTGATCGACGACGACAGGGACCACACGCTGCCGAGCCCAGGACTGGGCAATTTGGAGTAACGTGTGAGTGGCTTCAGCATAGTGTCAGTGCAGGTGTTTCCTTTGGGCCCGGGGTGACGGAGCAACTTAGTCTTCCTTGTCTGCAAGGGCTGGAAGACTGCTTAGCTCTTAAGGACCCTAGGACAGATGGACACAAGCGCTTGACACGTTGCTTTTTGCCATTCCTCGCAGCCTGTGATTGCTATGTACAGCACTGTACAAATCCTGAGGCCAAAAAACTCCTAAAACAATTTCCTGTACAGGATTGTCTCGAAGACACTGTGTATTCGGGGTCCAGTGTTCAGAGGCAGTTCGTCCTTGTGCCTTCTGCAACTTCAGGTCATGAGCTCTGCGAGCCCTGCTTCTTCAGTAGAGAAGGAAACCTCAGAGGACGTTTTGGCAGTATCTACTCACGAGCGCTCAACACACGCATCGGTAGCTCAGGTGCGTGGGCCGTGAGTAGAGAATCCAGTCCAGCAGGCAAGGCAGGGTGCAACGTCGAGCTTGGCCAGGTCACGCCAGGCACTCGCAGGCCCGCACATAAGCATGGCCCATGGCATATCTGGGTTGAATCCCAGGCAGTGTCCTCTCTGCTGTTCACTCTCATTCTACCTTCTTGTGCGCTATCCCGTATGCTGCTGACCCAGGCGGGAAGCTCCAAGCCCTCAGCGAGACGGCTTGTCGCTGCTGTGTTGTCAGGAGCTCCTTGTCAGGTGTTGATCCCCCTAGCAGCCATTGGCAGCATGTGCAGACCAGCAATTGTCTGGAGCAGTAATACTGGGATGCGACAAAGGGGCCGTAGGCGCCTCAGCTTTAGCAAGCGCCTGTTGGTTTGGGCCCTAATTGCCCTACAGCTGCCAATTTGTGTCTGGTCAATGCCGGGCGGACATGAAACAGCTGCAGCTGTTACGGCATATCTGCTTTCCAGCGGTGAGGCTCCCCTTGCAAGCGAGCCCGACAGCATCGAGGGACTACAAGCAACTACTGAGGACGCAGACCGACTGCCCATGCAGCCAGAGCCACTGCCGGTGAACTCCTTCCCGCAAGGCCAGGCCGTGCAGATCAGTATCTTCGCTCCTCATTATCAACGGTGTGACCGCTGCACACTGATTTCAGAAAGTGAGACTGCTGTCGGTCTCCTACATAGAATCCGTGCACTTCGGATACCTGCACCGCTTCAGGACCTCGACTGTATCTCCCCGATTGAGCCGGTACCAGAGCAGGGCCTGGCCTTTGTCATGTATCATTCGATACTAGATTCGTGGGATAACGCCGCGGTCATCGTCGACCTACGGGCAATCGGTGGTCCCTGTTTTGCTGCTGCCTTGCCAATTGAGCTTGAGTTTGCAGACTGGCAGGCTTTTGTTGGGCCGATGCTCAGTACAGGTATTGAGTACGACTTGTATGTTGGATGTGCACCAGAGCCGCACATGCCAGGTGCCAACATCTTGTTCGCCCACGGTGCGCTTGTGCTCGCAATTGCGAAAGGTGGGGTCAGACCGCCTCAGGCCCTCTATGGCGCACACTTCGAGCGAAGACAGCACTGGAAGTCCCCAGTGCCGACAAAAGCCACGCCGGAACAGGCCATGTGCGTCCTTTTTGGAAGTGACCGCTGGCTGCTTGACAGCGCTGAGGCGCACGACTCGGAAGTGCAAAGTGTTGCAGCGACATGTGTTGGCGTCGAGCCGACACAGTACTCTCTTCGAGTAGCAGGCAGCCCCAGAGTCCCTGATCTCTGTGTGCATGGTAGACCTTGCAATGATCTGGCTGCCCTGATTGAGGTTACAGATACCGAGAGTGTATGCATCTTCCTAGATCTCCGCCCTTTTGGCTGCAGCCCATCCTTTGCAGTTCAGCAAAACCCACGGTGGCATATCCCCACCCTGCTTCAACAAAGTGGTATATTGCTCCTTGAAGGTTTCGACTGTGAGGTAGTAGGCGGGCAACAGGAAGGTGAATGGATTCTCGCGGTTGATGGTGAAACTATTTTGTTTCGCCCTGTCTGTTTTGAGCTTGAAGAGGCGTCCTTAAATTCTGGACCGCCCTCAGAGGACTCCTCTGAAGACAGTTCTTCGTCTAATGCACCTGATACGCTTGGCAATCCTCGTGGAGGCAACAGCCGTGCACCCAGGCGCCCAAGGCAACAACGGCCGCGCAGTCGGTCCCCACGCAGGTTTGGAGCAGCAGGCTGTACCGCCGCCGCACAAGCAGAGAGGCCGATCTCTGATGCTCGTCCCCAAGCTGCACAACACACAGGTCTTCTGCACCCTCCTGCTGGCCCACTCACCGTGCAGCCTTGTTGTACCAAACAGGCCTCAGCTTGGACCCTACAGCCATTTCACAAAGACAGATTTCTCTCGGTTGACATCAATATGTCAGAGGCTACTGTTGAGGTGCTCCGGTCCATCTCCCTCGCGTTAGTGGCCCCTCAGGAGGAAACACCCACTGTCTCTGACTTTTGTATTGTCCCGACCATACCGCAGCTAGCCCCGGACCTAGCCTCGGTTGTTGTCCTGTATGATTGGTTGGAAGCATGTGGGCAAACGGTCGTTGTGTTCGACTTCCGGCCGCTTGCGGGACCTGTATATGCATCAATAGTGCATTTCCACCTTTCTCATTGGGAGGTCCAACGTGAAGCTGCAGCATGTGGATTCACATCATGGCGGGCCTTTGCATGTGGGTCCACATCCCCACTTCTTCCCGATTCAGATTTCATTGCCGTCGCGGGTGGCGTTATACAATTTTGTGCAGAGACTGCCAGCCCTATCTGGAGAGGCATGTTCTCTGAACATCTGCGCACCGAGGCAGCATGGCCGAGCGTGCCCGACCGCCCCAGTTCTCATACTGAGCCATGTCTCCGTGTCCTCTACCATGACCAGGAGTGTTGTTTCGGATATACTGAGCCAATTCCAGACGCAACGTGTGCCGAAATAGCAGAGCTCGTGGAACGTGCGCCGGATGCCGTACTCCTCATTGCACCGCATACAGCCCACCTGGCTGACTATGCAGTGCGTGGCTGTGCTTGCACCCAGACACTAGCGGTCTACCCCATCCGACCCCATCCAGGCCGAGAGGGAGCGCTCATTTTCTTGGACCTGCGTCGCCCAATTCAGAGGTATGTCCCTGCCCAGGCTGAGATACAGGACATCATCGCCAAGGCGGAAGTGAAAATCCCGCCCCACTTCAGTATCTTTCTGTACCCGAACGTGTCACTACAGGGTCAGATTTCGGTGCGAGATGGGGATACCTTCTGTATTGGTCTCCGGCGAAAAAAGACTGCTACAAGTCGAGGTGTGAGACGCCCTGTCCCAGCACTACTCAGAGGTGCAGGTGACAACAACACAGGCGATACAAAGGGAGCCACCACACAACCACCGGTTGGCCGTCTCTCGGACAGGAGCAGCTGCACAGGCAATTCATCTGTGGGAAGCCGGTGTCTAACAGGACCTGAGCTAAGGCATCGCTCTGCAGAGGACTGTACACCACGTACCCCGCTGAGGGATCTTACCAATGCTGCAGATGCCAGGCCTGATGCTCTCTCTCGTGGTCAGACCACAATCTACCAGTCAAAAGACAACCAAGAGCTTGCCATTCAAGCCAAGTTTCTCTGTCATGATGAGATGACCCATGCAGCCGCGCTCCGTCTCCTTGACCTCAGAAGCGTCACAATTGACCTGGGTTATGCGTGGCCATATGTGCAACCATGGGTCCCCTCACCGCACCCATTTTCAGGAGGTGAGGTCATCAACAGGGCAGCCGACATCGGAGTTCTTGCCCACATCACCTTCGCTATTCTTACACCGGACTTTGTTCATGAGCAAGTCCCAGTCCTGTTGAGTATCCCTTCTGACCCGGACGACGCAATCAGAAGGGTTCAAAGTGCTCGTGACGAGCGAAGCGCATTCCTCTTTCCAGGTCTTTTAGCGGTCAGGCCACAGCCAATCACGGGTTGGGGACTTCTGATAGGTTTACCGCCCTGGCCCATTGCTCAGAGCCTTGTGTGCATTGACACCCGGAGCATTGATGGCAGGATCTTTGCAGCATGCGTTGCTCAGCCGACATGCAGACGGAATCTGCTTGCTAGTGCTAATCTCCCAGCTGACGCTGAAGTGTCTGTTTTTGTGGCGGGCAATCTTATGCCCATACCTGATGGCATAGAGACCACACTCGGACATGGACACCTTGTTACCGTCAGACGCGGGACACAAGAGGCTCCACAGTGCGCCAGTTTTACGGCATTGCTCACCAGACCGGAAGGTTGGTTAGTAGGCCCGGCTTTCCCATGGGAAGGCAGCACATGCTTATACAACGTAGTTGTTGGCACCCGCAGCACGGTCATCGAGCTGCACCCAACCAGGGGACGGGAAGTGCAGCAAGTCATTGCAGAACAGCTAGATCTGTCCAGCCCCAATCTTGCCATTGAGCCTGGAAAGCCCAGGCCAGCAGATGTATCGGTGTGTGGTTGGCCATGTCGGACTGTCATAGCGGCATCCCCGGGTAGTGTGACGACAAGTCTTGCGCTTCTTGACTGTCGGGCCATTCTCTGTGGTTGGCAGGTCCTTCGGTCCGAGGATGGCACGCACAATTTTGCCTCTCTTATTGGCAGGCTCAGCTCAGGCGCACCACACACAGGGTTGGAGTGCTGCTATTGCCGGACAGGAGCCGAACGAGGGGGTCCTTAGATTACAACAGGGTCAGATCCTGACTGTCGTCTTTGTGCCACAGCCAACCGCGCAAGATGTATCGCCTCCCAGCAGTCCTGACGACTCCTCCGATGAAGACGCCCATGACGAGGACGGCGACGAAAGTCAAGAGCGGCAAATGAGCCAGGCCTGTCCAGCTCATCCCTGCAGTGGGCGCGGATTGCTCCCAAGCAATTGCGCAGTCGAAGGTGAGACAAGTCGAGGTCCCTCAATTGAAAAGAAGCAGAGCATCGACTGTGCAAAGTTGACGAACAACGTACCAGTAGGCTGGCAGCAGGCAGTCGTGCGAGATCCACCTGCCCAAGCGGTGCGCACATACAACGGTCCGATTACCTGCAAAGCCCCGGAGACCAGACCGGGAAATGAGATCTTCGATGACCCTCGCCTGCGTTTTGCGCGCCTGCAAGCGCTGCTCGACACACCAATAGGTGAGCGCGTTCCGCGAGGCATTTTTGTTCCAGCACAAGACTTACTGAGAGAACCGGGCCCCGGTCCTGCCCTTTTGGTTCCCCAACCTGTGGTGCCCAATTTCCTCATCTTGACCCCTGACTACATCCCGGAATCTGTTACTGTGCAGCTCTGGGCTCCTACCACGGTAGACAGAGCCATTGCAGCGGTTCAACAGGCCAGAGCTGAGCCGCAGCGCACTCGCATGTCACGGCTATGGGAGGTCAGGCCTCAGCCAATTGCCGGATACGCTCTCCTGTTGGCATCTCCTGAATGGGCAAGTGACACTGTATTTGTGCTGTTTGACCTGACAAGAGTCGATGGACGTCTCTTCAGTAAGGCGGCTCCCCCGAGAATCGATTATGCGTCCATTCTCGCGCTCGCCAATGTCTTCCCACAGGCTGCAGTTACAGTGTACGTTCATGACCAACCCGGACCATTGCTCCCAGGCCAGACCACCGATCTAAGCACGGGCCACAGCATAACCATCACGCCGCGACGGCAACTTCATTTTCCGGTGTTCGACCTGCATGATATGTTGCAGAGCCCGGACGGCTGGAATCACGATGCGCCGCGTATCGGTCCGGAAGGACGATGGCTTTATGTACTCAGTGATGATGAGCCCTGCCTCTTCCGTTTGCATACCGAACGGCGTCAGTTCCTCAGAAACGACCTTGCAGCAAAGCTCGATTATGAGGTCAGTGGTCTAAAGGTGCAGGTTTCTGTGCCTCGGGTTTCTGACTTCTGTGAAGTAGGGGTTCTCGCGCAGCATGTCGTTGTTGCTACACAAAGACGGCTCAGACACGCAACAGGCGGTGGCAGCGACACCATTTTTCTCCTTGATCTGCGTCCGGTCCTGCTCGGTATGACGTGGAATGTTTCGACAAATGGTTTAGTTCAGGCTCAACACATTGTTGATCGCTTTGCGGGTCGATGCCCACCAGGGTACAGGGTGCAAGTTCAGGGGAGACCGCGTCACACAGATGAAGGTTTGTACTTTCTTGTTGAAAACGGAGAGGTCTTGACTGTTGACTTTGTCCTCCATGACTTTGCAAGCAGTCACACATCGGATGCCTCTGACCCGGGGTCCGACCCTGACGATGAGCCGGAGGACAGCTCTGAAGACGAGGAAAGCAGCTCAGAGACTTCTGAGACGACCGCGTATGATCCTCAACAAGCCACAGGACAAGAACCTGAGGTAGACACAGTCTTTGGGGGCCCTGCTCGCAGACATAAAGCCTGCTTAAGCCATTGTTCTTGGCAAATGGGCACTAATGTGCTCCTGTTGCTGCTCCTCCTTCTCCAGAGCATAGCCCTCGCTCATTGCGGGGGAGGACCATTCTGGGGACTTATGATAGTCAGCAAAGGTAGGCTGCGTGCTGCTGCATTCCTTTTGGTAATTTACCACATGTGTGAGCCCGTGCAAGCAGTTCAGACCAAACATCTGCATGCAGGTGATCCCCTTGTTCGCCCTGTACAAGGTGTGTATCCCCCACAATGGGGAAGGTACTCTTCTGTTGCCGCAGCCCACGCTGCTACAGAAGCCCACAGGAGACCGCTCCCCACACCGTGCAGAGCCGTCCGCCCCATGATTATACCTGATGAGTACCAGCTCCAAACTCTGTTGGAGGAGAGTGCCAAGAAGCCAGGCTGTCCAGCTATGGCACTTGCTGCAGCCTGCCTGGAAGTTCTATTCGAGCACTATGATGCTCTCGCTGTCGGGGCCCCCACAGCATTTGAGCCAGAGGTCGGCATGCCATCTAGGCACAATATGCCGCCAATTGAAGCGGGGCAGAGCCCCAGCGACGGGGATCCAGACATTCCTGTGCAGGGCCGCCGCCTTGATCTTCACAGCCTCCTCTCACAGCCCAGTTTTGACATCAGCCAAGAGCAGCTGCGGTTTCCGCACGATCCGGACTGCCTGGCAAATATCATGAAAGCTTGGCAACCAGGTTGGGTCCTGTCACCAGAGAGTGACTATCTGGGCTTTCCTGCCACCACGCAGCGAACGCTTCAAAGCCAGCCTGCTTGGCCACTCCTTCTTGATCAAGACGGCCCGCAAGAACTGCTTTTCCAGGTCTACACCGACGGCTCCGCGAGCCAAGGCAAGAGTAGCAGTGGCTACGGGCTAGCTATCCTTGCCCACCGCGATGGTCAGTCTGCGCTCCTAGGTGCAGTAGGTGCACAGCTTCAAGGGAACTACCAAAGTCCCTGGCATCCAGAAGGACCCCTCGCTCTGCATGCGGAGAACGTAGCTATTGCAGTTGCAATCCTGTGGACACTACAGATGCGTTCCATGATCCCAGTTGTGCGAGCCCATTTTTTCTTTGACTGTATGGCTGCTGGTTGGGCAGCAGAAGGTACTTGGCAAGCTAGCGACACTTTTGGTGAATTTGTGCATGACCTTGCTATGCTCGCCAAAGCTACAAATGGTGTCCATATCACTTATGGCCATGTCATGCAAGGGACACTCGGGCCACCCCTGAAATGACCTTGCAGACCATATAGCCGGCTCCGCTGCCGAGGGACGGACGTGCTGGTTCTCCCCACCGCATGAGCTCTGTCGATATGTCCAGGGGCAGAACATTGCGTGGGCTGCGGTTGAACAAGATATGCGTCGCAGCCACGCAGTACCTATCTATGAAGGACGCCTCAGCTGGAACATGTCTGCTCTAAAGGAATCCTGCATCAGCCCAGAGCACCTTGTCCCTGTCACACACCATGCCGGTAAGCTGACAGGCAAGATCGCCACTCAGTTCCGTGCAATCGTTGCGACGGTGAATATACAGGGGTTAAAGGGCAAGCATAAGTACATTGAAGAGCAGCTTGATGGCCGTCAAGCCAATGTGGTATGCATGCAAGAGACTAAGTCAGAAGCAGGCATGATTCAGTCCAATGTGTACCTTCGACTCCATGCTGCCGCGGCCTCACATTGGGGTACGGCGATCTGGATACACAGGAAACTAGGGATAGTGCAGCTTGAAACAGGGCCAATGCAAATAGACGAGGGCGACATCTCAGTTATTCATGAAGACCCGCGCCTCCTCATTCTACAGGTGACGACAGGTCACTTGCGCATTGGCCTGGTCAGCGGACACTGCCCACACACCGGCAGAGGTCCAGAGCGAAAGGACTTCCTGCGGACATTCGGTGCTGGGCTCCAGAGACTAAAGCATATGGATCTAGTCTTGGGCGGCTTGGATCTAAATGGCAGAATCCCGGTTGAGTTCAGCGGGGTCTCAGGAGGGCTAGAGTTCGGGGAGGCTGATGACACGGGCTGGCAAGCCGCAGCAGTCTTCGCGGATGCTGGTGTATGGGTTCCGTCCACTTTTGAACAGGTGCACTGTGGGGACTCTACCACATACGTCCACCCTAATGGGCAATGCCACCGCATCGATTATATCCTTGTCGGAGGCAAGGCCGATGTTGGACACGCCAAGTCCTTTGTCGATGGCAGTTTTGACAACGGCAGCCCACAGGAAGACCATAAGTTGCTCCTCCTACAGCTCCAGGGGGACTTCGGACGTATGCAGCAGGCAAGGAAGCTACAGCGGCCTCGCTACGACAACGAAGCTATGATGACCGCCGAAGGTAGACAGACCATGCGGCAGATTGTGGCTGCCTTCCCCCAACCGCCCTGGGAAGAACACCCAGATGTGCACTGCAGAGCTATTGAGACATACATGCACACGGCCCTACAGAAATCTTTTCCTGCACCTGCAAAAAAGAGTCGTGCATCCTATATCCCACCCTTTGTATGGGATCTTCGCGACAAGAAGATGAGCATGAAGCGCCGCACGAGGCATCGGGTTGGCCTATGGTCAGACCTGTTATGCCGTGCCTTCCGGCAGTGGCAACATGCTGAAAACTTTGGGGTTGAGACCCTAGTTAGTAAGCAAGGTTTCCTCTATGCCCTAGCCTCAGGGGCCCTGAATTTTGCCAGTGCAAAAATCAAGCGAGCAATAGCTCAAGCCAAAAATGCTTTCCTGCGGAAGGTCGCCAGTGAAGGGCATCAAGGCGCGGCCAAGGTCCTTCAAAGAGTGAAACAAGCTGGCGTGGGAGGGGCTAAGAGCCGACCGGTCTGTCGACCGCTCCCGCTGTTGCTTCATCCAGACAATGGCGCCCCTGCAATGTCCAGAAAGAACCGCGATGAGGTTTGGATGCTGCATTTTGGTCGACAAGAGCAAGGTCAGGCCCTTGATATTGAGCATTTCATCCAGGAAGCTCAATCCAGTAGCATAGAGCAAGAAGTTGACTGGACGTGGGAGCTCCTACCAAACTACCGTGATGTAGAGGCGGTGCTCAGAACCATCCCAAGGAACAAAGCTGCGGGCTTAGACAATCTCCCGGGGGAGGTTTGGCGCTCGATTCCGAGTGAAGGTGCGCGACTGCTTCTTCCGCTCATTCTCAAGTCGATGCTCTTCCAGCGCCAGCCACTGCAATGGAGAGGTGGCATCCTGTATGAAGCCTACAAGCGATCAGGCCTGCAATGTTCGGTCGAAAATTACAGAAGCCTCTTCGTGTCAAGCTTTGCTGGCAAAACCTACCACCGGGTCCTACGCAACAAAGCGCAGGCCCACACCCGGGATGAGCTCCATCCGCTTCACCTGGGCTCCAGACCCAGAGCGCCGGTCTCTTTTGCGTCTATGTTTGTTCTGTCACACCTGCGCCGATGCCGGCAGCACAAACGTAGCGCATCGGTCCTTTTCTTGGACACGGCTGCTGCATATTACAGAGTTGTAAGAGAGTTGGCGGTAGGAGACATCCGAGCAGACGGTACCGTCATCTCATTGTTTCGTAGGTTCGGCCTGAGCGGAGCAGACCTGCAAGAGTTGATGGAGACTGTCAAAGAAGGAGGTCTCATTTGCCAAGCGGGCCTCCCGGACTCCCTGCGTCAGGTGGTAAAGGACGTCCACTTGAACACGTGGTTCGTCACTCGCTACTCTGATGGCACACGTGTGTGCAGCTCAACGGCGGGTAGCCGCCCAGGAGAGTCGTGGGCGGATCTCCTGTTTGCATTTGTCTACTCCCGAATCTTGCATCAGATTCACGAGCACGTCTGTGCTGAAGGGATCGGGAGTGAAATTGCCTACGATGCCGCGGCTGGTGTCTTTGACCGCAGCGATGATGGATGCTCCCTGCCAGCGACTGATGCGACATGGGCCGACGATTCCGCCTTCCCCCTGGAGGCGGATGATGCCTGCGTACTTTTACGCAACACTCGGCGACTTTGCTCGCTGGTCCTTAGCTTCTGCGAGGGGCATGGTTTAACGCCGAACTTGAAACCTGGCAAAACCAGTTTGTTGCTGTGTCTGGTCGGCAAGGGGCATCAGAAGGCCCGAAGAACCTTTTTCCCATCAGGGGCCCAGTCGCTAAAGTTGGAGGACCTGGGCGTCAGCGTTCCGGTTGCGGACCAGTATAAGCATTTAGGAGGCATTGTCGACCACCGCCTCACAATGCTACCGGAAGTCCGTTTTCGCCTGGCGCAAGCCTCCAATGCGTTTGAGTCGGCCAAGGTGTTCTTGCTGCAGAATCCACAGCTTGAACTGGCCACACGTGCAGCGCTCTTCGAAACTGCGATCACGCCAACTTTCTTCAATGTTGGCCAGTGGCTACCAGTGGGCAAGGCATGGGAGGCTCTATCATGTGGATACTCAAAGCTCGTCCGTCGGCTCCTGGCCAAGGAGGCAGGTGACTATGGAATCTTTCACATGCCTCTGCCGATAGCGCACTGGTGCACAGGGTGCTGGCAGCTCGAATTGATAGCACTCAGAGCCCGGCTCAGCCTATTGCTCTCTCTGACTGCCACAGGGCCACCGATCCTCTGGGCTATGTTGCAGGAAGAAAAAGCATGGCTGTCGCAGATTCGTTCTGACCTTGCTTGGTTTGTTGCGCCAGTGCAGTCAGATTGGCCGGCTGTAACGCGTGCAGCGTGGCCAGAGTGGTATCACCTACTCAAAGACAGTCCGCAGAGATTCCGACGGACCCTGCGCAAAAGGCTTATGCAAACGCATGAAACACAGAGCCAAGAAAATGCTGCCAAGCTATGCCAATGGCACTGCTATCGCACTCTGCAACAGCGATGTGCGCCGCTTGTATGGACAATGCCATGGAAGTGCAGTGTCTGCGATAAGACACTTTCCACGAAAGCGGCCCTTGGGGCTCACATGTTCAAGGTACATGGTCGTGTCGCCGAGTACCGGCACGTTGCCCACGGCACATTCTGTGCTGCATGCAGCACGGAATACTGGACACAAGGTAGGCTTGCTGCGCACCTTCGTGCAGCACCCCTCTGCGTTGCAGCACTACAGGCGTCAGGCAGATGGCAGCATGCTGTCCAGCCAGGTTTTGGTAGTAAGAAGCGCAGACAGCATGAGAGCTCCTCATACACACTTGCAGCACCAGAGCGAGTTGAGGTGGCTGCCCTGCCTGCGGCATACCAAGGGTGGGGCACAGAGCAGCGCGCAGCATATCGCCGCATGTGTGAGATTATGTTCTCCGATGATGTCTGTGCCACGGTCGCTCTCATCCAGACAGCTGTTCGAGCATGCCTGAGGCAGCACCCTCTCTACCCACAAGAGATCATTGATATCCTTGATTGCCTTGCGGAGGAGTTTGAAGAGCTAGCTGGGGACGGCTCGGATGATCCTTGGGACTCGTGCACAGCCCACAATATCCGCGAGGCAATTGCCCAGACCAGACTCAGCCAATGGTCATGCCAGTCTGATGAGATGCTGCACAACAAGACCGTGCAGACCTTTCGATCCTTTCAAGCAGTGCTTGAGGATTTTGACTGGCGTGAAGGCCTGTCTAAACTCAAGCCTCAGAACGGGACCCCGAATGTAGTGACTTTTCAGGTGCAGGATAGCTGGGAAGCTGAATGGCGCCAGCACCAATGCCACTACGTCGTTTCAGCCGTTGTGAGGGACTTCAGTCTGGTTATTCCTGAGCCGCTCAGACAAGCTTGGACAGCAATCCTAAATGGGAATGCGGTACAGGTCCGAGCGCCGTCAAGCTTTTGGCTCAGTCCGCTCTCGATGCCTTTTAGAAGCATCGGCGGCCAACATGCAAGTTAATTCGGCAGCGAACTCCTCGGACTGCTTGGAAATCCCAGAAAATATATACATAGTATTTATTTGTTTATTTATGGACGAATGCATGCCTCTACACCCTGTATACCAATACAACTGCGTCCCTGTACCTAGCAGTATACTCACATTCCCAATGCATGTATCTGTTGACTTATGCCTTCATGCCTATATCCGTAAACACTTATGGTATCTGTTCACGGCAGGCGCTGCTGGCGGTTACCTGAACTTCCAGAGTGCTCCGAGCCTGCTTAAATCAGATGGTTGAGGGTTTAAGACTATAGGGTTTAGGGTTATAATTTAATGTTACTTATAGGCTGAAGAAATGAAATCTGGTGGTTTAGTGACGCCAGATTCAAGTTGCTTGATGTGGAATTTCGTGTGCACTCGTGGAGTTTTGAGGTGGTTTCTTGGGAGTGCAAGGGATCTGATCGGTGTCACACCGGAAAGCCAAACGAGCAGGGAAGCATACCCTCAACATTTCACCCAATGTTGGTGGTCTCCGCTTGCGCACCCTAAACCCAAAACCCTTATAAACCCTTAACCCTTAACCATTAACCCTTGAACCTAACCTTTGATTGGTAGACAGATGGAGCTGGCACGGTCTCGCTGCACATGCTCGGCAGCCTGCAGAAAATTTGAGCCTGGCATGAGCACTGCAGCACCATCCCAGGGTTTAGGGTTTTAGGGTTTGATTGGCATAGGGTTTAGGGTTTTTGGGTTTTAGGGTTTAGGGTTTTTAGGGTTTTAGGGTGTAGGGTTTAGGGTTTTTAGGGTTTTTGGGTGTAGGGTTTAGGGTTTTTGGGTTTTAGGGTGTAGGGTTTAAGGTTTTTGGGGTTTAGGATACATCATCAAGTTGAACACACACCCTGAGACTTGAGCAGGGCCTGAATCTGCAAAGTCACCAACCTCAAAGTGGGGGTTTCAGAAAATAGGGGACCCTAATATAGTACCCTAAATAGTAGGATCCCTATTATAATCGGACCCCAAAATAAGGTACCCCTACTAATCGGACACCTCAAAGTCGTAAACCCTGAGCCGTCAAGCCCTCCACCCTAGACCGCCCTCAGCCCTCAACCCTTTATAAACTCTACAAGCCCCTATGATCCTAAACGACCCGCAAGTACACTGCCCCAGTGTGGTCGCACGATGGACTGACAGCGATATATCCGGCACATGCTAGCTGCCCGGATATATGCATTCAGGCAGTTGGGACCAGGTGCCATACGATATGATGTTAGTGTGATCATTTCGAGCATGAGGCGACAGCATCCCTGAACGCCTAATCCTAAAATCAATGGCCGAAGAAACGACAGACTGGTCGATCACGGATGACTACATCGAGGCTCTCTTGGAAGCGCATGATGGCCTGGGCACCCGACAGGGCTTCATCCGGACATAGGGATCTACTGTAGGGTTTAGGGTGGTTTGGGGCTGAGGGGTGAGATTTCAGGCTTGTAGGGTTCTGCATCTTCTTGAATGCAGGGGTTTATCGGGGTTTCTGTTCAGTTTTCAGAGGCAAGGGGTGCGGATTTGGGTCTGCGACGGAGCATAGGGGTAGTGTACACGAACGACTGTAGTTTCCTAGGTATTTCCCAGGCAGGCCTTTGGGATCTTTTATATGAACCCTTATAGGGCTTCAGAGACTTCAGAGGATGTTAGTTGCGAGCATTTTATGGGTAGTTCCCTAAACTAGTGTCCTTTTTTCGGTCCCCAATGTATTACGGCACCCTTATAAAAAGGACCCCAAAGAGGACCGTAATTTAGAAAATTACCCATACCTTAAGAACCCAAAACCTACTTTTTTGTAGGGTCCCTATAAATCCAATATTATGGTTTATAATAAGAACCTACAAAAAAAGTGGGTTTTGGGTTCTTAGGCTTTACAGGGCCTAGTGTCAGTTTGCGAGATTGCTTGAAGTCGGCTTCACGAGGTGATTCTCTCCAATGCCTTGACAACACACCCCGGCACTCCGATTGCCTCAGTAATGGGTTGGCCGGGGCAATATATATATATATATACATACACACACATTAAGTTATGGTTAGCAACCTAACTGGAGCCCTATTAGGGGTACCCCAGTGGATATTCTAGTGGATGATATGCGTGCAAGAAATAACTACGATTGAGCCCGGATGCTTTCTTCCGGCAACTCCTCTTCGAAAGACTGCCTGGAGCTTAGTAGGGAATGGGGGAATAGGGACTACTATAAGGGACCTTAAGGGACTATCATAGGGATCCATTCCCCCATTCCCTACTAATTAAGCACCAGACACAAGAGCTCGCGCATCGTTCTACCAGACCAGCGTTGCCTCTGGTTTTGGGAATACTGGAGGGAGCTTTTGCTAAGTTCAAGATCCTAAACCCTTCACCCCGAACCCCCAAACCCTAGCCTAAACACCTCAACCCCTAAACCCTTAAACCTTGAGCCCTAAATCGTGCATAGCAGCGCTTGGATGTTTCAACGGATGCTCTAATTCTGAGAAGTGCTTCACGCGATATAAAAGTCACATGCCTCAAGACGGCGTGACATGGCCAAGGAACTAACAGGTCCTTCTATGTCATGGCTAGATGCTGTATGTGGTTTTACACTAAACTATCGTCCCCCTTTCGAGGCGTTGCACCCGAAACGCAGACGAGGCCGTTCTGCGATGATTGATCTTTCATTACTTGGCACGAGAGATACCAGTCGGATTTCTGCAATTGGGTGGTGGTGAATCGTGAGTGTCTGCGGTGTGCTTTCGGAATAATGAGATTTCAGAGTGCGGGATAGCTTACCTCTGAATGCTGAGAAGATTGCGGGCTGGTGACATGAAGTCCTTATTTCTGGTACGGCCGACTCGACTGACCTGGGCATCACTGCCTTTGCCAGTGGTGTTGGCAAAGCTATGTGTTTCCAGATCCGCGGTGTTTTGCCACTAGCTTCACTGGGGTCGATGATGCTAAAGTTCGCTCTGCAGAACTGCTAGCAAGCTGCCGCCGCTGAACCGTACAAGCCTTGTTGCATGGAGGCTTTTGCTTAGGGATTGGTAATGAGGGGCCGACAGAATTACCCATACAATTTTGGTGGGCTCCTGATAATAAATCTGGTTTGATATCCACCAAAAACCCTGTTCCAAACCCTAAACGCCAAACCCTAAACCTTGTTCCAACCAGTAAGGGCCCTATAGCACAAGAGCCACACGCGCAGACAGCAGGTGTTGGTGGGGATCAAAGTCTGCCAACAAAGGTCCGAGGACCAAGCAGCAGCACACAAAGCTAACCTCGAAGCCCTGCGTTGGATCCAGGGTTTAGGGTTCATGGGTGGGGTTTAGGTTTAGAGGAATTGGAAGCCTTGAGCCATACCGTTTCAGAGATGTAGGCGAAACAGACAGAGAGCTTCGTTCCCGGCTTCGGTCAATCGGATGACGATCCTACTCTTTAAGGCCCTTTTGTTTCGGGGTTTTGGGTTCAGGGTTCGAGGGCCCTATGTTAGGGTTTTGGGCCGGGGTTTTCGGCCCTCTTCCTTCTGAGCTCCCTGTATTGTGTCAAGCGGCCAGGTTCTCTCTGACCGATGTACCATTCGGCTTGCAAGGCACCCTGCTTGCATCCGCACCGTGTCCAAGATTGTTCTCGAAGCGGTCGGGAGTTTCTCTGTCTGGCCCCCACATATACAAGAAAGAGAGCACATGATGTTGAGGTTGTGTCTGCTTGCTGCTGTTCCATCATACTCCTACGTCTCAAGCCCTTCCTTTTTCCCACAGGTGTAAAGCACATCCAGCTGGCCGGGAATTTGTTGACGGAGCGTGGGTTGAAAGCCCGAGCCTTGGTGCGAGATGCAAGGCAGGGGCCTTCATAGTTAGAACAGGGTTTTGGGGGTTCCATATTGTAGTTATAGTATACTTTACCCAAACCCTTTTCTATTACCTATACTTATTATCACTACAGTATAAGGCTCCAGCCAGTGGACCACTGGCTGCTGAAGTATGCTCACACTGAGACCTTGGGACTCACGGGGATACATGCATTACTTTACAGTTTTACAGTGTATATACGTGATTCGCTAGCTTAGGTAGGCTGTCTGATGACCGCAAGCGGAGCATGGGCTCATGCTCGCAAAATGGGCTTGAACAAAGTCCAGGAGCATGGCATAACAACGACTGCATACTGCAAGGGAGCACATGTTTTGTCATTTGGGGCAAGTTTTTGCACCGAGGTATAACACCACAACTAAAAACACGGACATACATGGATGCACTCTGCGTATACACCGTGAGCGAGTCTTTACATCTGTATTTACTCAGCTCCCTTTATCTGTTTTCGCACCTTGAGCCCTACTATGTGTGTGCAAAGGTTATCATGTGCTATTTTTCCATAGAGCACCACCCTAAGGGTCCATGTACTCATATAGCATATACATGGGCCCTAAAGTACCTATATAGGGATTACATTAAGGCCAATGTATATACTATGTGGGCACATGGACCCTTAGGGCCACCGCAGACCCTTGATAGACTGCGCACTGCCCAACCAGCAATCAGGCGCTGGCCTACTGCCACGGACCCTCGGAGACTCTGCAGACGTTGCCGCTCCGGCTCGCACTGGAGGGTGTGCATACTGATGCTGACTCAGAATATTGAAAAGTGGTCCCCTAAGCCCTAAGCCCTAAACTAAACACTCCGAAGCCCTAAACCCTAAACCCCAAAGCCCTAAACCCTGAACCCCTTCAGAGCCACATGCAGAGTATACGCACCGCGAAGCCCGACGCCTGCGGGAGTCGTGGAGTTCAGGCAGTTAAGGTTTGCACCGTCATGTTTGTCTTGTGCTCGCAAGCATGCGAAATTCAAAAACACTGTGATGTACCTTAAAATGTATGATGCTATACTACTCTGCTTGACTCTGTTCTACTATACTCGTTCAGAACATTTCCTCCAATTTCTGACCGGGCTTCAAGAAGTCAGGGAAAGTATGCTTTTCTGTTTGCTGCCTGGGGATCGATACTGCTTGCTGCCACTACCAGCTACGATCCTCGCTGCGGTGCATCGAACTTTGATGGTACACCCGAAACCCAGGGTCCTAAACTCTAAACCTATATCCACTACCCGAAGCCCTAAACACCTAAACCCGAAACCCTAAACGCCCAAACCCTAAACCCTAAACGCCCAAACCCTAAGCCCTCAACGCCCAGACCCTAAGCCCTAAACGCCCAAACCCTAAACCCTAAACTGAGAGCACGAAGCTTCGACCATGAGTCCTGGGCCCAAGCTCCCCTTATGCAGCTGAAGCTATGTTGGGTTATGGGGTTTAGGGTTTAGGGTTTAGGGTTTAGGTTATGGATTCGAGGGTTTAGACGCCTGGATGTAGGGTGTAGTGTTGTTGGACTATTAGAGGTTTGGGCTAATCAGTTTCGAGTCATGGGTTGTAGCATATTGGGGCTATCTTATAGACCCGGTCCGGCAATTCAGGTACCTTTGTATCAATACCTGTAGTCTCCGTTGTAGCTCTTTTTTTGGGTTTGGCCAGCTATATATCTAGGATCCTGCAAGTTAACCAAAAGCGGAACCCTAAACCCTAGACTATAATGCAGACCCCGAAGGGTCCAAGTACCCATTATTTAAGGACTTTGGGGCTTTTTTGGGCACCTCAAACCATAAACAAGGACTACTTGGACCCTTAGGGGACTGTATAAGGAGTCTTGGATCCAATCGACTGGGCCGCGAGGCCATGTTGCCTGGGCTGAGAAGAGGTAGAGTTTGGAGTTGAGGGTGTTATGGTTGAGGGGTTTAGGGTTTAGGGTTTAGGGTTTTTATGGTTGAGGGGTTCAGGGTTTGCGGTCGTCGACCTTAAAAGTTTAGGGTGTTAGAGTTTGGGGTATTGGGGGGGCCTCTCCGGACGTTCAGAGATTAGTTAGTAGAACTAGTACGTCTTATAAGGGTTACTCTACTGCTTTGTGGTATCATTTGGGCAAACATTCGGTTGTAATCTGTCAAAGCCCGCTTCCTCAGAAGTGTTGCATCGGCGCAGTGTGTATCGCCACCGCAATCTCCACCTCAATGGAGGCGGATTGTGAAAGGCTCGAAAGGATAGAGGGCATATACATACTGGCAGGCATAAGCAAGCATGCGTGAATACATACGTATGTCAGTACGTACATATATGCATATAGTAGTGGCCTTTGCAAGACACACTGGAACCCTTCACTCAGAACAGTCCCATGCAACACGGCACCTCTCAGAAACCAAAGCAGAAGGCTAAACGTTAGACTTCGACTACACTGACCACACCTAAACCCTAAACCCCCTAAACCCCCTAAACCTTAAACTCCCTAAATCCTAAACCCTAAACCCCCTAAACCCCCTAAACCCTGAACCCTATCTTGCAGGCCTCGAGCACCGAACTCCTTTGTGCTGCCATCACTGCTCTGCCAAACCTCACCGAGCAGGGTGACCAAGAAGTGCTTTCAGGGTACACCCTAAACCTTAAACCCTAAGCCCTAAACCCAAGACCCTAAACTTAAACCTTAAACTCTAAACCCCAAACTTAAACTTTAAACCCTAAACCAAGAAAAACCTTAAACACTAAACCCTTAAACCCTAAACTTAAACCTTAGACCCTAAACCCTAAACCTCAAACCTGGAGCCGTATAGGTTCCAGGGCCCAGAGCCTGGGGTTCAGGAGTTCAGGCTTTGGGTTCAGGCTTCCAGGGTTTAGGGTTTAGGGTTTAGGTTTCCAGGGTTTAGGGTTTAGGGTTTAGGTTTTAGGGTTTAGGGTAATATAGGTTGCCTTAATAATTGGAATGGGGTTTTGGGGCCCATTGTACTATAATCATAATAAGGAACCCCCAGAATGGTAGTGGTACTTATTTAGGCCCCTACATCAGGTTTTAGCCTGATGGGGCAGGTGGAGTGTCTCTGGGTTGTGTAGTACCTTTGAGCCTAAACCCTAAACCCTAAACCCTAAAAGATTCTACACGGTGTCTTCTTGAACCAAAGCAGGTTCGGCATCAGTTGCACAGCGACATAAAACAGAAGCTGACGTGTACAAGCGCATGATTCGTCAGACACCGTCAGTCAGATATCTAGCTGAAGGACATATGCATAGCAGTCGTTGCATCTGTTTATTTTGTGTATATGTATATCTATCTGTATAGTACATAAACAAACCCATAAGTACATACATATACATATATAAACATATATATATATAGTGGATAGTGTAGTATGTAAATTACTTGTTTTGCGTGATCGTAGGTGTACAGTTACGGTCACACATGTAAGAGCTGCCTCTTTTATATCTTTAGTTACACTATATCAGTACACCGAGCCTTCACGGTTATTGCTTAGTCATTTAGGTCTAGTTGTCAAGGTTTGAAATTTACGGCTTGGGCCTTGTACTCCGGAGATTCACGATGATTGGTGGTCGCATTCCGAGGCCGAAAAGGCCTTGTGTTTTGTGTCTGTCCAGTTTGTGCCATGTGCCGCAATTGTGCCTTGATTTCCCTCACGCGCCCTATTGCCTGAACCGTAACTTTGAGTAAGCATCTGAGAACAGCTGTGAGAACTCTACAATCCTTTGTTTCATCTATGGGAGCCCAACACGACACACTACAATAGCACCCTCTTCTTGGGTGTTGCACAGTGCAGCCGTAAAGTACGAAACAACATTGTGTCAGGCTGAGCCGAGTCAATAAGTTTCTCAATCCAACAGACCGGAATGGTCAGGACTGCAACAAGTATCGGAAGAAAGCGGGAAGGGCAACAATCCTGTCGTTAGTGTCAAGCGTATTTCGCGTCAAACTCTAAACTCCAAAACCCTGCTTCGTCCAGGCTCGATCTCAGCGGCAATGCTTTGGGAGATGCAGCCGCTGGTGAGCTGTGCCGGGTGCTTCCGGCAGGCACGCTACTTTGCGGTATGTGTTTCTAGGATTGCAGGTTGGGGGCTTTGAAGGTTTGCATTTGAGAGCCTCGACTCTGCTAACTGGTAGGACTATCTGTTTCGTTTAGGCCAGAGAAAGATTATTGATTATTATAGCTGCAAAGACGTGAAGGAGGTCACTTCCTAAACCCTGAGTGACTCCCTGAAATACCAATTCCCAGACTCTGAAAGACGTCTTCCTAAACACGAACAGGTCTAAACCCTGCGAAGGTTTCCTTGCCCTGCTCTATATATATATATATATACAAATCTATACTTTCTACATGCGGAAGAACGAAGAGCTGGTGTGCTTTCCCTTCCCTGGGGTTCTTGTTGGCGAATATGTCTAAAGTTACCCTAACCAGAAGCTGCACTCAATCGCACTCTTTCCACATCAGTTCCTGCGAAGCTTGAGTTCAGCCCTGAACCCTCTAGAATTTCTGCAACCCTAAGAAAACCTGCCCTTGGCCTTATGATGCAGTTCATACCCCTTACAGTCGCTTCATGCCTATACAAAACTAGACCCCAAAACGCAGGTTTAGCTATTCAGGCTCCCAAAGCAATAGTACGCCGTTTTGGTGCTTGCACACCTATACTATATACTGTACTTGACTCTTATATTGAGGCCCCTAGCGAAACCCTACTCCCTAAAACAAACACCAAACCCTAAACCCCTAATCACCCTAAATCCCTAAACCCCTAAATCCCTAAACCGCTGCCTCTAAACCTAAATCCCCATCCTAAACCCTAAAACCCCAAAACCCTAATCTCAAAGCCCCTAAACCCTAAACCCCTATAAACCCCTAAATCGTAAACCCAGCTTCCCGGCGAAAGGCTGCCCTCAGCTGCGAGGCTTGGGGCTCGCCAGGCCCGTCAACCGTCTTAGGGTTTAGGCTTTAGGGTTTAGGTTTTAGGGTTTAGGGTTTAGGGTTTAGGGTTTAGGGTTTTGTGTGCGAGTGTATGCGTGTGTGTGTGTGAGGATTTTTGTTCTGGTCCTGCTCTTTGGGGACTTCGGGGGTTCTTCGAGACTTGAGGGTCCAGGGCATGGGAGCACTAGTTTTCTTGTGTTTTGCTCTGGGGTTTAGGGTTTAGGGTTTAGGGTTTTCTTATGTTTTGCTCTGGGGTTTAGGGTTTCAGGGTGATGGGGCAACCTCCTAGTCAGTGGGTAACTTGACACTCAAAATTCCAACGCTTACCTTAACCCCGACGAATTCCCCTGAACCGCAAACCCCGAACCCTAAACCCTAAACCCTTATAACTAAAACCTACAGCCCTCAATTAAGCCCTTCGGCTGATGATATAAATCCTGCGTTACCCAGAAATAAGGAATAGACCATCATTCCCATAGTTTAGGGTCCCTTAACTAGTAATGCTGGATTGTTTTTATCATCAACCCTAAACCCTAAACCCTCAATGAAGCCCGATCACCCTCAGAGTTCAAGGTGCCGCCTTGGTGAGTCCGCCGTAGCCTCCGAGGGAGGAGCCGCCCTGGGCGGCTTCCTCGCTGCTCGGGCTTGGAATATCATCTGGGAGTTTCCGAAAATTGGGGGTACCTTATTTTGGGGTCCTTATAATAAGGATCCTACTATTTAGGGTACTATACTAGGGACCCCCATTTTCGAAAACCCCCATATCATCTAGTACATGGGTTTAGGTTCAGGGGTTTAGGGGTCTAGGGGTTTAGGGTTTAGGGTTTAGGGTTTAGGGGTTTAGGGTTCAGGGTTTTGGGGTTTTGGGGTTTTGGGGTTTAGGGTTAAGGGTTTAGAACATGGTACAACAGAATCTGTTGAACTATAGGTAACATCAATAGCATTCAGTGTGAAGGCTTTGACATGCTTGAAGCGTTTTGGGTTTGTTTTATTGGCTTAAGGCTTCAAGGGTCTTCAAGGGTTTAGGGTTTAGGGTTTTGAAGTGTTTGGGGTTGTAGGGGTTGGAAGTGTTGCGTGCTTCAGGTTTGGATTTACTATAGAGGTTACCCTAAGGGTCCATGTACCCAAATACGTATACTTTGGCCTTAAGGTAGTCCCTATTTAGGTACTTTAGGACCAATGTATATACTATTTAGGTACATGGACCCTCAGGGTTAGGCTTCACCTTGGATTTGATTCACCTGGCTCGGGCTTCAATGGTTTAGGATTCTACTGGTTTTGGGTTTTGAGGGTGCGATAGGGATTAGGATTCATTGCAGGCTTTCAGACGTTAGAGGCTTTATGGTTTAGGTTTCGATGGTTTGCAATACGGGGGCAGCAGTGGTTTCGGTTTGATTGAATGGGTTTAGGGTGTTCAGGGCTACTACTCTCGCTTGTTCTAAGCTTCTAGCAGGGTTTGGGTGCATGGGCTCAGGTTTCAGGATTTTAGGGGTGTAGGGATTGATGGGGCTTCGTGTGAAGGGCATGGATTTAGGTTTCGAAGGGTTACTATAGCTGCTACTGTAATGGTAGTTTAGATTAGTTTGAGTGGGCTCCTGGATTTACGGGCTACCACAAAGGATCCCAGGGTTGCTTTGTGGTTATGAAAAGGTTTCTGCTCAGTGAGCGGATGACTGCGGCTGTTGCGGTCTAGCAAAGCTTTTTGTCTTCGTCGTGTCGGTGAGAACGGTGTTGTTCTTGCGGGGAAGGATGACGATGCTGATGTTGACGTCACTGTACGCGATTGCTCCGCTATGCAGATGTTGCCGATGTTTGTCAGGACGATAGCCCCCAAGAACATGCGGAGGAACCCACTGATCGCAATGCTGAAGGCACTCAGGCTGCAGGTGAGTCTGCCGGTCATCGTGGTGTTTGTCGTTGGCGATCGGCGATGGTGAAGATAACCTGTGGCAGTTACATATGTTGATGCTTCTGGATGTGGACGGCAGTTGTGGTCGCGTCAGGAGTATGTAATGTGTACAGAAATGTAGATGCTGGGGTTGATGAGCATGAGCAGCGTCTATGCCATGGCAAAGGAAATGTTGTTACGACGGTCGTCTCGACACCATGGCATGTCAACAAGCCGTTTGAAACTTGAACCAGGCTTTGTGTAGTTTCGTTTTCTGTTCTGGTGGCTCACTCTCTTCTTTCCACGAATGAACATGTTTCTGCCGCTATCTGCTCATGCTGCCCAGGGTTGCGAATAAGTGATTATGAACGTCTGTGGCATGACCCCTTGTGTTTGTTCATCATTGCCGTTGTTTATACCATCGTCCATCCATCCGTCCATCTAGACCATCATGTTTTTTTTAGACTTTCGAAACAGACGTTTTCTACAAACTGGCTGCGCCGTCCCGAATGACAAGCCCGCTGAGAGCTTCCGTCCAGAGCTTCTCGGAAGTGAGAACCTCTTGAATATTGGACGCCGCACAAGGTATACTTAGTGAACTTATATTAGTGTAGTTGGATCCTGCATGACTTGAGGAAGACTGCTCATTCAGTGGTCGTGAGCCCCTCTTCGAAGCAGTTCATCAGGTACGGGCCAACCAGTTGAGGATCTTAGACCTCAACTGGAACGCGCTCCATGGGGACGGTGCGGAGGCTGCTTACGCTCGAGTTGGGTTAGGTCCAAGTATTTGCGTGGGGTCCTTCCTTGAACTGATGTCGTCTCTACCTTGCATCGCATAACGTAATGCCTGTATCTTGGCACCCTGGTAACTCCATTGACTCCGGTCAGGCTGATGCATGGATGTATGCACGTAACTCACTCTCGCTCTCTCTATCTCTCTCTCTCTCTCTCGCTCTCTCTCGCTCTCTCTCTCTCTCTCTCCCTCTCTCTCGCTCTTGATCTCTACGTCCCTATTATGTACTACAATACATGAATACATGGTATCCACTCTACATAGCGGTGCGCACATAAGAGCAATTTTGACAGCTAGTTATCCGAGTTTGAGGGTGTTGTTCGTCCGGGTAACTTCCCCCCCCCCCCAACCCCCCGCCCGCAGTCGAGAGGCGTTTCTGGATGGATTGCACCAGAACGCCAGCTTTGGTGATGAGGACCAGCAGGCGTGGACGCACCAATCTGATCATTGATGGAGAATTGGTGGCGTTTTTCAAGTTTCTGTCACATCCTGCAACAGTTCTGCCTGCTTACCCTAAACTCTAAACCCTAAACCCTAAACCCTAAGCCACAATGTCCAGAATGCATCCGGCCTTCATGAGACTAACAAACTTATGTTTTTGCAGCCATAGCCAGCCATGTTGCAAGGGGATCCTCAAGATGATCATACCCTAACCTCCCAGGTACCTACTGTATAGGGTACTAGAGCCCCTAGGTCCCTATATAGTAGGTACCTGGATGGTTAGGGATAGTCTTTGTCAGACCTTTGCATTAACACAGGCCTCCTCCTCCTCCCTCGAAACTGCGGAACGAGATGTGTTCAAACCAGAGAAATTTGATGAAACTCTTTGCACTAAGCCCTAAACCCTAAACCCTAAACTCCAAATTTGTGCAGTGCTTCGAGGGTGGCGTCCGGCGATTGAGCCTGGCTTGGAATCGCTGCGGCCTGAGAGTGCACGAGATGTGCGCTCCTCCGCGCACTTCTGCAGTAAGGGGCAACATGCACGCAAACCTTGAAGATTAGTCACATGGCGTCCATAAGGGCCATTCATTGGCAAACTTTGCAACTGAACCTCTTTCGAAGCCTTGTAGTAGCCCTTTGAGTACCCCTTGAGTTAAAGAGGTGTTTACCCCGAACCCTTTGCTCTATGAGCCCTAAACCTTCCCCCCCTTCCAATCCCAAACCCTATAACCCCGTGTAGGCCCTTAGCCCTAAATCAAATCCGTCAGAACTTATAATCCGAAAAGCCGTAAACCCCCAAATCCCGAAGCCCGAAACCCTAAGCCCCTCAAATCCTGAACTCTATATCCTTTCAAGCTCATAGACCCCTAACATCCCTTAAACCCATCCGAAGAGCAAACCCAGAGCTCTATGAGCCCACATCCTGCCCCCCTAAACCCTAAACCCTAAACCTTAAACCCTAAACCCTAAACCCTAAACCCTAAACCCGCAGCTCAGGCCTCGGTAGTGGCCGTGTTCCCAAAGGCGATAGCCGCAAGGCCGAAGCTACCCGCGGCTCTCGGCGCGCTTCTTTGGGGGAGGGGGGCCTTGGGGCTACTTTGGTTTAGGGTTTTATAGGTTTAGGGTTTAGGGTTTAGGGGTTTAGGGGTTTAGGGTTTAGGGTTTAGGGTTTCTGGGCTGCAAAAAGAGTCTAGGGTGTGGGGTTTGGGGTTGAGGTTTTTCGGGTACTAGAAAGGTTGCGAGGGGAGTTGCGATGTACGGCTTATACGGGCACCGTAGGGATCTAGAATTTAGGGTTTGGCGATGGGGATTTGGGGGCTTGGGGTTATAGTTATATAAGGGTGCTGTAGTTTACGGTTTATTTGGAGTTTTCGGGGTTTGGGGTCAGTGCTGGTGATTTGAGCCTAGCCCTTCAGGCAAGGGCTCCGGCTGTTGGTTGAGGGTTATGAGATGTAGGACACTTTGAGCATGCGTATACATGGGTAGTTCTCTTAAATTAGGGTCCCTTTAGGTCCCAATACATTACGGCACCCTCATGAAAAGGACCCCCAAAGGGAACCTAATTTAGACAACTACCCACATGCGAATTGAGCAATCAGCGTGACTGAAGTTGCTCTCAGGCTAGGAATGTGGGCATGTTTCCAAGGATCCATGTACCCAAAAACGTAACTTTGGCCTTCATGTAGTCCCTAAAATGACCAATGTTTATACTATTTACCCATAGGCCCCATAGTAGTTCCTTTTGATTACCTAATAGGATTCTAAATATGAACCCCAAAAAGGAGCT
>CAJNDV010017002.1:84046-108157 GCA_905221635.1 Symbiodinium sp. CCMP2456 | reverse complement strand
GGGGTTACCTTATAGGATTCTATATGTGAACCCCAAAAAGGAACTATTATGGGGCCTATGGGTAGGGTTTCAGGCTGAGGGGTTTAGGGTTTGGGCTCAGGGGTTTAGCGCTAGGGGTGGGTTTTTGTTGTTGAATAGTGTAGGGTTTCATGTGGACCAGGCAGGCTTTGCAGATGTCAGTCCAAAGCCGCACCAGGACAGGTCTTACCATACCGACATATAATGTTCATACTAGTCTTACTTCTCAGGGTCTGTGTGGCTACCGGACATCCAAATCTTTCAACCCGAAGCACCCCACAGCCCTCAAGGGGTGAGCCTCACTAAAACCCTTGTGCTTTCTTGGCAGTTTCGCGCTTGCTTCAGGTTGGGCCTCCGGCCCTGAGACACGTTCTGTAGACTCGTTGTAGACGGAATTGCTGCTGCTACTGCATTTGTGGTAATACTAGCAATGGTTTCTCTGATCATGATTACTACCAACAGCTTTTACTGTCGTATTGCTCCTCTCCCCCGCTTGATGCCATTCTCCTCACTGTCATCAGCATCACATGTAGTCGTCATCTATAGGTTACCGTGGTGGTCAAGCAATGACAAGTCCTGAGTCTTTGATATGACGAAGTAGACCCATAGGCTCCATTGTAGTTCCTTTTTGTGGTTTATATTTAGGACCCTAAACATAAGCCACGAAAATTAGGAACTATGATGGAGCCTCTGGGTAGACCCTAAACCCTAAACCCTAAGCCCTAAACCCTAAACCCTAAACCCTTTTTGCGAGGGACTACCTGCGAGACTTCAAGTGCAAGCCGGAGGAGTGCTTTGACAGGGACTGGTCGCTCGCCAAGGTGCCCGGGGGGAAGAAGCTTAGCGTCTAGGGGTTTAGGGTTTTAGCGGTTTAAGATGGTTTAGGGGTTAGGGTCGTTTAGGGGTTTGGGGTTTAGTGGTTTAAGGGCTCAGGGTTTAGGGGTCTAGGGCTTAGGATTTAGGGGCTTAAATTTCGCATGGACGCAGCATTCTCTCGACATGCCTAGTGAGTTCCTTTCACTTGCTGCAGGTTCCACGGCTACTCAAGGACGACAAAACCAGAAAGGAGCTGCTTCATGTTTGGCGATGGGACTCTGACTTCTTCTCAGCACCACTATGAGCCTCGGATTCCACGAGCATGTGCGGCTTCATTGTTCGTTTTCTTACAGGTTCGAGGTCGGCCGGCGGTGGAAGGATAATGAACCCAACCAACCCACGCCGAGGAGCAACACGTCCCTGTCTGGGAGTGATGGGTTTAAGCATGTTTGAGACACTGTGGACTCAAGCTGTCATCAATGGGCGCTGCAAAATTTTGTTGCAGCATTGCAGCCTTGTACTGAGCACTGCCGCCTCAGGGGTCTTGTGCTCGGTGCTTTAAGTTTTAATGGCCCTGTAGAGCCTGCCGTGAGAAGGCTGCTGCTGCGCCACTACCACTGCCACGGCCACTGCCCCTTCCACTACGACGACGACTCGACTACTGCTGCTGCTGCCTCTGCTGCTGCCACTACTGCTAGAGCCCGTACGAGGTATCCATTGCTACAGTCTTAACGAGTTGAGTACCGCTGACATGCCGTTGAGATTGCTTGTGCTGCGAAGGTTGTAGTTGAGATTAGTGGAGCTCTTGCGAAATTATGATAATAGTAATAGCAATAGCCGGAATAATAACAGTAGTAATAGTACTATTCATAGTAAAATCAGTAATAATGCCACTATTTTGTTGTCTCGCAGTCGCCGCCGGTCAGATGCATCGAGTGCAGGAGCTTCAAAAGCTGCTGAGGCCTTTCTGCCGCTGCTGTTTTGAGAGTGAGTTCTGCAGGCTCGTGCCGATGTCCGTGCTACCGTATGTCGTTCGATGAAGCGCCAGAGACGAGTGACAGCCAGAAGGTAGAGAGAAGGGAGAGCTCCGCCCAACCCCAACTCTTTTCATCAATCCGGTTGAAAGTTTGAAATACAGAAAGAGGAAGATCAAGACTGATAGGGCGACGGAGAGAGAAGCCGGGAATAGAGTGGCAGTTAGAAGCATAGAGAGCGAGGGAGGGAGGACAGAGAAGGAGAGAGAGGGGGAGATTTTTGGAGTGTTGTGTGCCTAGGACCTAGGATGTTCACTATTAACCAAGAAGCAGCCTCGACTCGCACGCTTTAACTTAGCCCTAGCGGTGGAATCTTGTGCTTCGATCCCCCGAGCCAACAGCGAAATTGAATTCAGGAAATGTCGGCATGACCCTTTGCTTTGTTGAGTTGCCGGACCGCAGGTGGGAATACTACCCCACCATTGTTGCTTTTTGGCCGCGAGCTTAGCCTCTTGAGGCTTGGATGCAGGGATCTGATTAAGAAGGGTTTCGGGTTCATTAGAGGAATCTGATTGAGAAGCCCTGCTAGCTTGCCCATCTACTGACCAGTCCGCTTGCTGACCAGACAACGTGTCTACAAACAAGTCCACGAGTGTCGACTACCAGCCTCTGCCCCGCATTGCCGCCTGAATCAAGCACATTACGCGTGCCCTCCGGACCTCGTGTGTTGACATGTTCGATCTCTCACGAGTAAGACGTGCGCCGAGATAAGCTATGCCATGCTGAGTGAGTCAGAGATGAAGTTTAGATTTGATGTAGGACCTTAAAATAGGGTTTTGGGGGTTCCTTATTGTAATTATAGTATAATATATCCCCAAACCCTGTTCTTATCAATACTACGGCCCCTACATTAGGCCATCACGTCTTCGGCCTTGCAAGCCAACACCAATCTTCTACCGTGCACGCTTCAGGCAAACCCTGGACCCTGAGGTTTTGGGGTTTAGCGTTTAAGGTCTAGGGTTTAGGGTTTAGGGTTTAGGGTTTAGGGTATAGGGTATAAGCTTTAGGTCAGGGAGGCTTTGCCTGACCCTGTTGTCCCTGCCCCCGTTAGCCCGTCGAAACCGCTCTAAACCGCTTTCGCCTGCTCTAGAACCCTCTATATCGCTCTATAACACTTTAAAACACTCTAAAACACTCTAAAATACTCTAAAATGCTTTAAACCACTCTAAACCACTCGAAACAGCTCTAAAGCACTCTGGGCCCCTCTAAACCACTCTTCAACTCTTATCTTCTCTAAAGCACTCGAAACCGCTCTGTGGTCTTCGAGCGGATGAGCTCCCGGTTGAATTAGTTACTTGAAGATTCGGACAGCAACTCTGAAGCCACTGGCAGAAGCTTTGTTTCCGCGACTCGTCATTGGCTCTAGGCGCAGCTAGGATGGGTGAAGTTTTCCAGGAGCGGCGCCGCATCCAGGGGATCGATGTTTATGTCCCAAGGCGGCCGCCAGACGGCAGCGAGCCTGAAATCCAGGCTGAATGGCATGCTGGACGGCTTATGGCTAAGCTAGCAGATGCCGACCCTGAATCCAGCGAGGATACTAACAAGGGCCGAAAGCGACTCGTCAAAGTCATGAGCGCTTGCAAGGACATGCATACCCTTATGTGGCCAGGGATCCCTGTCCCTCTGCGACCCAGTCTCAGCACCGGCAAGAACAAAAGGCCTCAGGCAGCGGCTTGACAGCAGCAGCTTCAGAGACTTGCTGTTTCGGCAGGGTTGTGTGTCATTAGTCTGTTCATTCAGTTCAGGTCTCCTGTTGGGAAATTATGACATACAAAGACACCAGGCCCAAGTCTCAAGCACATTCAGGGTCGGTCGTCTGTGCCGGGCGCCCTCAAACCGTCAGGTCAAGCATGAACAAGCTTTTAGTGTAGCCCGAGTGCACTGAGCAACTGTGTGAGCCGAGCAGCTTAAGGCTTACCATCGTCGCGCCGGGGCGCTAACGCTAGGCATCCAGGTTCAGTGTAAAGCACGTGCTGCTGCTATCACTGTCAGTGCGGCCGTCACTGTCAGACACACTGCACTGTGCGGGTTTGTCTGGGCTTAGGGTTAAGGGTTAGGGTCTAGGGCTTAGGGGCTTGGGGGTATTTATTTGGGGTTAGGCTTAGGCTATTAGGGCTTAAGGCTTAGGGTTCAGGGGTTTGGGGGTTGGGTTGAGGGTTTGGGGGTTTGGGGGCTTGGCTGGCAGGCATCAGGCAGGCAGTGGCAGGCAGGCGGGAATTAATTAATAGGGGGTCGGGTTTTGTCGTCATCGCTTATGCATTTCAGTACCTTACAATGCAGACGTTCAAACAACGACTTTCGCTTTCCTGAGCCAAGATTGTGTGAGTTCAGTCAGCGCACCGCAAACCCGGAAAGAGTAAGAGTAGTGGGTTCAACTCCTTGAGCCTACGAACCGAGTGACTGGTCACCGTCGGCTAGTCACACTGATCGCCGACACTTCTTCCAATAACTCCGGCTCCCAGGACGGCGAAGCAGGGGCGGCTCTGTACGACAAGACGGTTCCGACTACAATGATGGTTGCGATCTTGGCATGGAGCTTCAAAGGGAGCCACAATTCGGTGGCGACACGATTCATTGCGTTCAATCTGCTGCATGAGATACTTCGGGCCTGTGCAAGAACTGGGCGCTTCAACCTTTTGTTGAGACCCGAGTTTCAGCAAGGAGCAAGCCTCAGCTTATGTTGAACACAGAAGGCTTACTGACGGTGTTGCAGGTCTTCATTTCGATCAGGCTTTCAAAGTAACGACAACACCATGGATGTCACAACCATTCTGTGCAAAACTGAAGCATCCTTCATTCAAGGCATGCCGTTGATGAGTGTCCCTGTGGCAACGGACACCAAGCTGCCTTTGAAGTGGCTGGTTCCTTTTGGCAGCCTGCATTACTTCTCCGAGCTTTGGGCCGATGAGCTTGAGGACCCGTGTCTGTCAGTCAGGCAGTGTTCAGCTGTGTGACAGGGAGTGTGTGCAGTGATCAATGTGACGACCGAGTCTCGAGGCCCCTGACCTGCGAAGATCTTTAGTCCTTTCGTCCGCTAATGACATTGGCACATCGTCAATTGGCAATGCCATCATTCTGAATGGTTTCGGGGCTCTGATTAAAGTGGTAGTAACCGGATGCCACACCTGGAAGGATGATGAGAAGCCATGGGTCCAGGGCCCAGAATCTTCATCTACTCTGGCGAGTCTCCTTGCCTTTGGGCTGGACGCGACACTTGTTTGAAGTTTGCAGGGGTGGTTGCTGTTTGCAATGTGGTTGCAGGGTGGCCCACGGACTGGTGACCTGGTGACGACCTGATCTGGCCGGAGATGACGAGACAGATAAGATAGAGAGACTGAGAATGAAAGGTCTGGGTTGAGATGCTGACAGAGCAGTCTTCAGGCTTGGACATCACAGTGTCATACACCACAGGAGACAAACACGAGATCGATGGCGATTGTATTTAGGCACCGGGAATGTAATTTAATTGTAACTGTAACAGTAAGTGTTATTCTCGAAATCAAGTTATTGCTGAACAAACTCTAATAAACTAACTTAAACCAAATCATTCAATGGTCAGAAGGTTACTGTAAAGTCACTATCACGGTGTGGCTCGTGAATCTGAGTAACAGTGGCTGGCGATGGAAATCCTCCTGAAAGAGTCCGAGACTAGAAACATACAATAGTGTTATGTGGATATCGTCGTAATTGGATTGGTTGTTGGAGCATCGTTGCTAGTTGCATCGTTGGTGTACAACAGCTCCTGTTGAGCCTACAACTGTATGAAAGCACCTGCACCGTGGTAGGTGAATATGAAACCTCGGTAATAAGAAATTAGTCAGCCAGACTCGAAGTTCCCAGCTGGGCGAGAAATAGACAAGATAGTACTGTCCCAATCGGATTCGATTCGGACTTGGTGAATCTGAGTAACACGCCTGGCGCTCCATGCTGGCTATGATATGAACTGGTATTTGTCAATCAAATCAACAATCCAACGAAGCCTCGCTGCCTATTCACTCAGCAGCAATCCGATCACAGCCAAGGAAGCACAATGGCAGGGACCCACGTGTAAAGGGGCTGGCTACAACGGCTTTGGCTGTGATGACACAGCTGTCTGCTTTCATTGTTTCTCGGATTGAATTATATGATTGCCACATTGTAAACTGGTTTCAATCTCTTAGCTTGGTTGACGAGTCTTGCCAGGAATCCATGCTATTCTTATTGCAATTGATTCTGAACGTAGTAGTAGTGGGGCCGAGGCCACAGGTAGACAGGGGCAGTGTCAGTGTTGAGTTCGAGGAGGGCATTGAACTGAATTCGTTCATTGAATCAAACCCAACAAAATATAGCACAGTTAAAGTCGGGGGATTCTCTTTTACCAAGATAAAATTTATCAGATTTTAGTAAAGTACTAATTCAGACTAAGACTTGTTCGTTCGGATTCATTGAAAAGCTTATTACCTAGTGATAGTTTGTTCAGTGGGAGCCGGTTGATGTGCTTTCCAGTCCAGCATCGACAAGTTTTTGATTCTGAATTTCTGCAGGGCACAGCGGGTCAGACAGACGAAGCTCGGTAATATTAGTAGTCAGGCTTCAATGACAGGCGAGTCGACGACGACGATTCGAGACGACTGATCTGAATGGGTTAAATTGAGAAACAAGTCGCCTGACTCCGCCGACCCTCGGGCCGAGGAGGACAACATTGTGGAGTTGACGTCGGAGACCACGTTGCATGACCGCTCCCTGGCTGACAGGAAAGCAAAGAAGCTGACCACGGCGGAGAGGTTGTCCTTGATCGATGCCGTCAGGGACGGCGAGCCGCTCGGGCTGAACCGCAGCTTGTCGGTCGATGAGTCGATGTGTATTTACATGTAGGGCCTGGTCACTGATCCCAGGGCCTGAGTCCACTGAGGGTCCTTGTGTGAGAGTCTGACAGTGGCAAGCGGCAACATCAACAAGAAGCTTCCAAACATCAGTCGTGCAAGGTTCTACACGCTGCGACAAGCATCCCTCGGCAAAGGCCTCAAGAAGCCGGTCCGACCTTACGAGCTGGCAGCCTGGGACATGGAGACTCGGATCTATGTGATAGTAGATGCTGTCACATACCGACATGTGTCGGAAACCAGCTTAACGTGTCTAAAAACTGGAGCAGCCAGTGTGCACCCGGAACCAGAGACCACTGTTTGGAGCTGCATGCAGGAATTCGGAAGTCAGTCAGACACTTTAAATCCTAGAGTCCGTGCTGTGAGTCAGACAGTCAGTCGGACTTGTCACATTGTGAAAAATGCTCAGGTAGTCTACTTGGCCAAAGCCAAACAGCTCTTCCGTGCCCACAATCAGCTCCATGCCGC
This sequence comes from Symbiodinium sp. CCMP2456, assembly GCA_905221635.1. NCBI lineage: Eukaryota > Dinophyceae > Suessiales > Symbiodiniaceae > Symbiodinium > Symbiodinium sp. CCMP2456. Next base: position 100,958 of record CAJNDV010017002.1, on the reverse strand, counting down.
TGCACGGCACTTTGTGGCAGAGATTTTGTCTGGATTGAATTGAACGGTGTGACTCTGTGAGTCAGTGATACTGTCAGTCAGTAATAATATGGAGATTGACGATTCCGAATTCTTCTAGATGGCATGAGACTTAATCATTAACGAAGGTATGCAGTACTCGGCATGGGCTAACATTGGCCCAGGGTTGCGCATGTAGTACGTGTCACCGTCACCTGAACGACGTCAGGAGTCATGCCGGATAGTCGACTTGTGCGGTGTTGACACATTCTGTTCCCTACTAGAATACAATTCAGCAACCCTTCAGATTAAAGAAGCCCTTCAATCAGTTTAATCAACCTAAGCAATCGGTATAAAATTAAAAGAAGCCGGAACACAACCAATTATATTAATTCAATTCTGAAAACCCTAAATACTATATTTACTTAAAAGACTTCTACAGCCTTAACCCCTGGAACCTGGAATGCACTGTTCAAAGCCCGCTCCCTCCGGAAGCTGTTGTCAGATGAATGTCATAAATAATGTTTGGAGGCCAGAAAACACAACAAAAGCTATGTGCGAATCAAAGTCACCACTAAGCTCGTACACGATAAGGCCCTAAAACCACTAGGCAAGCTTAATCAGAATTCCTATGGTGTTCTTCTCCTAGCTCTAACTCTAATTCTCTATATATTATTCCCTACTGTCAGTTTCAGATTTGAATTGCAGTCCTCACAGTCAGTTGTCAGGAGTCATAAGTACTAGAATACAAACCGAAAATGCTGACCACCCCCCGAGGTCAAACCACGACCCTAGCACCTTATGCCCCCTGTTCCTCGTCGGTCGGGTTTTGTGTCTCGACAGAAGTCCGGTTCCGTTAATTACCAATACTAAATGGTCAAGTCAAGCTAAGTCTTAATAAGTTGTGAATCACTAAATTACCAACACTAAATGGTCAAGTCAAGCTAAGTCTTAATAAGTTCTGAATCACTCAATAAATTAGTCATGTCATTGTCAGTATATTTGATTTCTATTGCAACAGTTTAACAATATGTTACTGATAGGTTCCAAGTCTAAGACTTTAAGACTTAAGAGTTAAGCCGATTCACCCCGCTCCCACCCTTCCTTATTAGGCCCAAATCCAAACCCTGACCTGCGCAACCTCACTTCCGGGAACGGACCAAGTGACGTGACAAATAGCATTGCATTATTTTGTTGCCAGACTGCCAATCCCCCAGGATCAAAAGCCTTAAAGCGAGTTTAAGTTTAGACCTAGCCTAAACAAATCACAGTTGAGACCTGTCTTATTAATATTACTGTGTAGACCATAGATTGGCCTCTGCATCAGGCATCGATCGGGGTTTTAGTATCAGTATTTATTTGATTTTAATAAGTATTAAATAAATATTTTGCAAAAAAAAAAAGACCTCGGATGGAACCATCTACATGGTGTTGATTTTACTCGAATTTAACTCGAATAGCTTAGCTAGAGTCTGCTAGAATAAGAATGAGAAGGGATCGACCCCCGAAAACTCTAGTGTTATCGGTGCAGCTGGTTCAATGCAAGTCAGGGGTGTCACTGGTGGTTGGCCGTCTACGAGCAAGTAAGATCATGGCTGTGAACAGAATTATTGTACTTCAGCAGGCATGAATACCAAGGTTCATAGACACTGACCAAAATTCAAAAATCTGCGCAAGGTCATGTTCGACGGCTCCAACATCCAGAAAGTGCCTGTTGAGGCATACTTCTTCTACAGTGGCTCAATTGCAGACTTGACTGTCACTAGATTAACAGCGACAATAAGAATGATAATATCAGAATCAGTCGCCGGTTAGTTTTAAGCAACTGTCAACAGACAGACAGAGTCACAGTCACAGACAGTCAGTCAGTGTAATAACTTGGCGCTCACATCATCCAAAACCGTAAGGCCTCGAAGCAGACCGCACTGATTAGTCCAGGGATGTCAATGACAGGTCAGGTTGCATGTTATACAGTTATCAGTTAGTTCTCAGTCGGTCTGCCTGTCTGTCTGCCTGTGCCAGTCAGTCTGGTCGATGAGTGCTGACGATTGAACAAACGACATCCTGCTATGTCCAGCTTTACCATGACTTCGCTGACACAACGACGGACATGTCTGATTCATGGTGGTAGTATAACACGGTCAGGACCCATTTCCAACCCGTTTGACGCCTGCCTGCAGCCAGTAGTGAGTCATGTCTTCGTAACTTAGTTGGTCCCTGTGCCATACGACACTGCGACAGGCCTTGGGCCCTGCCGGTCGGTGTGTTAGAATCCCGAACTGGAGTCAAGTCCTGTCTGGTCATTCGCAAGTAACTATCCATCTGCCGTTGTCACCAACTCAGTGCTTTAAGGTTTCAGAGACAATGTATTAATTAATAATAATTATGCCTACTGCCGCTTTAAGGTCATGTTCAACATCACTTCACAGCACAGTCGTCGACAGTCAGTCAGACTCAGTCACTGTCACAGCCACGACTTTGACTTTAACAGGTCAGCTGACTTAGCCATTAGCATTAGCATTGCATTGATAGCTTGTCTACCATCATCAGCAGTGCATGCTACGGCAAGTAACAACAACAAGATAGAATATGCTTATAAATACCGATGTCGTGTGAATAACACTTACCTTATATCCTTTCCTACAAATAAGACCATGTGGTAGTAGTAGTGGTAGTAGTAGTAGTAGTAGCAGCAGTGGTAGCAGTAGTGGTGGTACTAGTAGTAGTAGTAGTGTAGTAGTATTAAAGTAATGTAATGTAATGTAATAGTCGTAGTACTAGTAGTAGTGGTAGTGGTAGTGGCAGTGGTAGTAGTAGTAATAGTAGTAGTAGTCGTCGTAGTAGTAGGATTATTATTATTATTAGTAGTAGTAGTGGTGGTGGTGGTAATAGTGGTGCTCCTTCAAGCCTTCCTGCCAGCTGTTGGTGTTGTCGTGATGTTGTATTAGTTTTTAGCTGCCGCTGCTGCTGTCTTGGCTGTTGTTGAAGTGGCAGAAGCTGTTGATGCCGAGGCCGCTGCTGTTGGTGTTGTAGTAGTAGCTGTGGTTGATGATGATTGCTCTGCACTGGTGGTCGGGCTGGTTTGGGTGGTGGTGGTGGCGGTGGTACTGGCAGGGGTGGTGGGGCGGTGGTCCAGGGTGGTTGTGATGGTGGTGGTAGTGGCGGCTGCAGGGGTGGTGTTTTGGTATTTATTGTTGTTGTCACTTGTCACAGATGCAGTACTGGTTTATTTGCTGTGTGCTTTGACGGATATTTAATAGTCAGCATTAAAAATCAATTTGATTTTTAATACTGACTATTATCTATGTCGTCTTCTTGTCATTGCTATTGCCAACTGTTGTACTCGTTGTTGTCGCCACCCTCGTCGTCGCAGTTCAGTTCACGACTTCCGTCCAAGTTGCTGTAGATGCAGGATTTCCCTGTGCCACTTCCCCATAAGTTGATTCATGACCCTCGACATGAATAACAGACGACCCCTACAGCACAACGCTTAAAAACAGCTGCAGATCGTACTTAGGTCGGGGAGCTCGCGTGGGTGCGTTCGGGCCGCCCCTGGCAACTTGTATGCATTCTGTCAGTCACGAATCTGGACGTGGGTATGGGAGGATGACCATGCTACCCCACTTGCCCTCTTCCGCTGTGTCGGCGTCCACTTAGTGAGTCGAGTGTGACCTGTTACTGAACTGTGGCAGGCAGTGGCACAGTCTGTCGGTTAAAGCTCAGTTCGTGGGTGGCATGCTGCACCGTTGCTGGTACTTCAAGCACATCAAGCAACTGTTTCAAAGGTTGTGCAAATCATGTAGCAATTAATAATAGTGCCAATGGTGCAGCCTCACAAAATCTGGTAGGACTGTTACCGGTTTGCAAGCCATAGCAGGATTCGCCACATGGCGCTGTTGCAAAGCAAAGACGGGTCAGACATCATAGGGAAATTCGATCGGGCATGGCTGCTCGGACATGGCAGCTCGATGCCAAGCGGGATGCGCATCTGAGTACAAGTGAAGGGAACACTTCGGATTCTGATCAGAGTTCAATTCCACTCACCCAGAGCTCTGCGTTTGGCCGTGCTTCTCAACCGCACGAATAAATAATATATTTTGTGTTTCGTTTCCTGTTCAACTGTTCTGTAGTTAGTAATTCAGTCATTATCATTAGTCATAGTATTAGTCATAGTAAGTCTTCATTGTCATTCAAGCACAAACAGCGCTGCTCGCAAAATCGAGGATCATTCCTGGACGGTTTTAGAGCAGGCCGCGCGTGGAATTGGCAGTGCGTGGCACATCGTGTCCAAGGAGCTGCCGCGGATGACTCTTCAGGTACCTTGCGCGATCTAGTTAGCCAGCATGTCATAGACGAGGATGTGTAACTACAAGGCTCACCCCCTGATCTAAGAATCTCAGCAAGCTCCTCGTTCTGTTGAGTTGTATAGTACCAGGGCAGTGCCTTGCAATGCAATGTTTTTGCAATGCAGGGAAGTAATAATTAGAAAGTTATTAGTTCTGCAAGAGCCCGATACGTCTACTGATACTTGACTGGTTCTAACCAGCCAATTTACGAACAGTGACAGAGTTTCAATTACACACTTTAATACTATTTAAAGAAGTATCAGTCAGTATAACAAGTTGACAATGTTCTGAATCAAGTTCACTTGTACAGAAAGTCAAAGTATTAAACTGTGTCTGGCCTGAGTCTGTAAATCAGAATGTAAAAGGGTCTGATTCAATATGCTGCTTAATTAAATAAACTGTGAATGATGTGACAAGGTAAACGTGTAAGGGAGCTGGCTCTTATCTTTAACTATGAGAGTCCCGGTCCCAGGTCCTTAAGTGTCGTCAGGAACATTCCATAGAATCATGTGGCCGTTGATCATTGTCATTGGCCGTCTGACACGGCGATGTAATGGGAAGCGAGCTACCGGGGTGTAATGGTGATGGACCGAACATACCTTGATGTCTGACATGGCTTCTCAGCTTCTGGCCCATGTAAGGACTCCTGGCTTCGGCACGGCACTGCGGCCAGCAGCTTCTGCACAGGATCTGGCACAGCGGAGCTGAGCCGTGCTGTTTTGGAGCGGGACATCAATGAGTCTGGCAGGGTTGACTTCGAGGTTCATTTGCCAACGGTGGCCATGTGGGTTTCTTGGCGGGTTTAAGAGAGTGAGCAGAGGTCACACAGACACAGCGAGCCGAAGCATGTGGTGCACGATTTACAACAGTCCGAGTAAACAGGGAGTGCAGTGATATCTAGCGCTGTTGGATGTGCCAGAATGAATGAATGGTTTATCTCTCTAAGAAGCAACATTGAGAGTACAGAGTCAAAGCTGTCTATGCCAAGTGCCACCATGAAAGTTTGAAAGGTCCAAATAAGGTTGTATTGCGCGGTGATTCGGCAAGTTAGATTGCTTCCGTCAAAATCAACCGTCTGTTTGTTGCTGAAGGCAGCTCCTGTCTTACTATCAAGTAAGTGAGAGTAGCTGCCTGACATGACTGGATTATGAATAACAGTCTGCTAATTCATTATCAATACACAAGCAGTAGTAAGACTTAGTCGTAGGAGTAGTAGTAGTAGTAGTAGTAGTAGTAGTAGTAGTAGTACGAGTAGTCGTAGTAGTAGTAGAAGTAGTAGAAGTAGTAGAAGTAGTAGTAGTAGTAGTAGTAGTAGTAGTACTAGGAAGGTGTAGTGAGTAGTAGTTGATAACAACACAGTCGACAGTCCCAAACGACAACAGCTTAAGATTCTTACCGCCATTGGTTACCTGGTTAGTTCGTATCTAAATAGTTCAACTATTATTGCACCAGATATGACCCAGCACGACGTCCTTGGAGGAGAGGCGGTGTCAGTGACAGTGAGTAGTGTAATTGCTGCGTCGTCAAATTGTGCTCATGAGTTCGGCAACCAGTAACCAGCTGCTCGGAAGTTCACTGTGGTTAGCGGCCAACACGCAGATTCATGTCCGACTGGCTGTGATGTGGATTGTCTGTCAGGGGTTCAGGAATCAGGATTGAATAGACCAGCACTTCAATTAGGTCATTGAGGCATAGTTAGACAGACTATGTATGGTACTAGGAAACATCATCAGTTAATAAGTGAACTTCGACCGGCAAGAATACTAGACACTATGGCGAGTAGGTTGTAAATCGTCGTATCGACATGCTATTTACATCGAGTAGGACAGTGAGCAAATTTATGCCCCGCTCCCTAGTTGTTTGACGTAGTCCGTTTGTTATTTGTCTATTAACGACATAATTTATTAATTGGGCACCCAGACTTATTATTATTATTATATTGTTGTTATAAGTTTGTTAATAGTAGACAGGTTGGAGTCATGTCATGTCATTAACACAAATTGTGTGGTCAACACGACTAACCTAACTTTAATGAATCAAGTCAACAACTGTCTGTCTGTCTGTCTGTCTGTCTGTCTGTCTGTCTGTATGGTCCCAGACTGAGGAGATGAATCCGGCGTGCCACCAGCTACTACGTGAATGTGTGGGCTGGTCCCAGAGAGTGTCAGGTCACCGCTGTGACCCGTGCCTTTTCAGAGACGCCACAGAAGTCTTGAAAGAACAGTGGTGTCACCAGGGTATGAGCTACTCGTCGAAGCTCGAAGCCGGGAGGCATGCATATCTGAACACATGCAGCCCCTGCGTTTTTCATGGGCGTGACTGTTCTACTCAGAAGATGGTCACATTCGATGTTTCAGGCTTGCCCTGCCCAGACATGAGCCAAGCTGGGAAGAGGCAGAAACGGGCGGGGCCCACGAACTCAGTGTACATTGCCCATGGCCGTTGGACTACTGAGCTGGAAACACCCTTGCTCTTGGTGGAGTGCACCAAAGACGCTCAGCAGGAGTATAAATCTAGTGTGTGTGTGTGTGTGTAGTGTGTGTGTGTGTGTGTTCCTGAACACTCATGTTTGGCTCACTTGCTGCACTATTCACACTCACTCACTGACTTGAGCGAGCAAGACAGTAATCGTGCTGCCTTCTTTTTAATGGCTTTGACTAGTGCCCAGTGTCTGTAGTCTGTAGGTTTGGAGACCCGCATCCTCAGTACTGGTAGCCCTATCGACATCCCACCTAAGGAGCTGGACATGGGTATGCTGGAGGACACACATCCCGACCACGACTTCTATCAGTTGTTCTCAGAGCCCAGCAATGTGGGGTTCTGTGGGGTGGCCCGGTACCGCACGTGGGTCATTGGGGCCCATCGCAAGCGCACGGTATCGCTGTTCGACCCTTTCATGCTACAGGACATGCTGACGACAGCCTTTCAGCACAATGTGAAGGCAGAGGTCCAGGACTTTCTGGTGGCATCTACTGCCGAGATTCACCTGGAGGCAAGTGTGCGAGCATTGCATCGACGAGTTCCCTACCGGGTTGGAGGCGAGAAAGACTTGCAGTACCTGCTGAGTCCGAGGGAGGAAACATGTAGGCAGAAGCTGGATGCGAAGTTCTTGCAGAAGTATGGCATGCTTCCAGGCGAGCACAGCAGTTTGGTGTACTACCTCGGCGACTCTGCCGAATACTGCACATGGTCAGCATCCTCCCAGAAGATCCCGACCTACCGTGTGAATGCAAAAAATGCACTCTACTGGCTGCCGAAACAGAAGCGGTGGCTGACGGCCAAAGAGCGGCTGTGTTCGATGGGCTTTCCATGCACGAACGAGATTGCAGGAGCAATGCAGGTGCCACTGTTGGGTGCCACAGACATTCAGCGAGCAGCAGACCTTTGTGGCAACAGCATGCACTTCACGACTTGTGGCATAATGCAGCTGATAGCGCTGAGTTGCTTTGGTCCGAAGCAGTCAGGTTTGGGTGGCAGTGAGTCACTTTTCTGACTGACCGACTGCGAGGTGCGACTGATCTGATCGGACCTGGTCATCTGGTAGAAGCTTTACTCATTCAGACTCAAGTATTGAGAACTTGTAAGCTCAACTAGGACTCGAGCAAGAACAATGCCAGTAATAGCGAGTATGAACAGAATTACGGAATTGACATGATTCGAAGTTGTCCATAAATAAAGACAACTAAGTACATTAACGTATCACATAATGACATATGATGGAATTCGGCGGCAATTTAAACGAAATAACAGGAATAAAAATTATATTATATTATACATACATATATATATATACATGACATTATTTTAGGTATGTTGTTCTTTTTATTGTTATTAGGTTATTCTATTCTCTTATTAGACTCACAGCAGTAGGATCAAGAATCCTGTCTGAGTTTCCAGGTGCACTTCGTAATACATGTTATTTCAACTTATGATTCTACGAGGTGCCTTTCACCTAATTCGTTTCTTATTGTGGGAATTCATTGGTTCATAATTTATAGGTAGTGGGAATTAATAATTTATAGGTAGGTCTGGTGGTAAACTAGAAGCCTGGACTGAAGGTCAGGTCAGTCTACCTCAAGTTAGAATGCCTCGGCAGTTAGTTCGATTTCAATCAGGCTGGCAGTGAGTTTCTGAGCTGGCCGCATCTCAGGCAGAGGCCTCAGAGTCAGAGGCGCCCAGAGACCCAGCAGAATAAATCTAGTTTACCTCAACACAATGTATGTGACCGGTGATGAACAGTGACTGTGTCATGACACGATAATGTCGACAAGGTTGGTGTTAACTGATCTGACAGTTGGTTCTGCCAGGTGTTAGTTATTAGTTAAACAGATGACACATGACGTTGCCAAGACTAGACACCTATATCTTAATATTTTAGAAGCTTAGTAATACTAAGTTGGTTCTTTATTGATCTTTAAAAAAATGTAAATATTAAATTATTACATAATATGCCATAGTCATGTATACTATACTTCTTGTGGCAGACTGTGATTTCAGAGGCAATACCGGCTAGCAGCAATCATACGTCTAAGACTCTGTCAGCATTTGAACCAGTCATTGTAATTGACAAACAGTGCAGAAATTTTGATGGACCTCCTAAGTCCTGGTCTGAGTGTTCGCAACCCCTGTAGCAGTTTAACAACACAGTCAGTCAGCAGTGTGACGGTATTTATGTGAAGGTAAGTGCCATGCCATTATATGTTTAAACGAAGACTACTTAATCTAGTTTAGTTGTTTTATAAATATGTTCATACGAAGACTTAACGAATAATCAATAATATGTATTGTTATCTAAGGCCTTCATTTGACATTAAAAATTTACATAACACAATATAACGACGGTAGCGATGATTGTGCTGGGGAGTGCCAGGATGGAGTGAACTGGTCTTGTCAGTGTTTGCATTGCTTGGCTGCCAGCCAACAACCATTTTCGATGCAGTCCGCTGGGAAGGTAACCAGGTAGGTTTGGCGCGAGCGGGCTACCTATCAGTCAGTTGCCAATGGCATCAGGACCGCATCCTTTCGTGGATCGGCCGACGAGGGCATAGTCGTGGTAAGGATCCAAATCGATTTGGTGTTGTGTGATTGAGTGGTGATATGATAGCTGGTTTGGGCTACACTATGTTAGATGTCAGATGGTCGGCGGCTGCTACGACTGGAGGGCTGAAAGCGTTGGAAGTTTGCCATGCACTGTACTGTACAGATCACACCTGAAGAGACTTGCTGCGCAGGGCACAGTGTCATCGTAGGACTGAAAATTCTAGCAATGCTGTGTAACGCTGAGCTGAGCTACTGAGCTTGCAGGAGCTGCATGCAGTCACGCCTAATGTCGGTGTTGCTAGTCGGACGGCCTTCTTGATTTTGCTCAGAGCAGCCCTACTTCAGCCTGACCTGGTCACCTGGCTCTTGAGCTGGGTGAAGTCAGCAGTATGGCATCCGGCTTTTTGACCCTGCTCGGTGAAGGCGGGGAATCCGTCATTGCGGCCGATCCGGCTACCGATGCCGAGCCCTCGGTCTCGGCCCGCGCGGGCAAGACCAAAGCTGAGAAGGACAAGGCCAAGAGCGCGGATGCAAAGGCGAAGAGTCGCGGCAAGAAGGGCGATGTGGCCATGCTTTCCACCTCATTTACCTGCTGGAGGAAGGTTCCTGCCTTTTGGCAACAAATCATGTGACTTTCATTTCAGACCAGATGAGTTTGCAGTCACCTTGCTAGCCGTTCGCCACTTGAGACGTACAGACACGATCAAACAGTGTAATAAGTTTCTCCTCAGAACTGCAGTCTATGACAAATAAGATAGTACAGACAGTCTGAGTCACGACCTTATTATCGTCTTATTAAGCCAAGGATTACCATCTGAAGGACTTCATTAACCTCGCGGAGCCCCAGCGCTGCACCCTGTCCTACCTGAACACCTTTTCGTCCCAGACAATCCGTTCGGCTTTCTTCGCCTTCTTCCGGAAGAGCGCGAATGTGGCCCTGGACACGCCCCCAAACTCAAGTAAACATCAGGGTCAGGGTAAGTGTATACGGCAGGGTTTGATGACTACTGTCTGTCGCTTCGTCTCGTAGATGATTCTTAAACAGCTGCTAGATCCCAGTGCCTCTGTCCAGGTTCGTCAAGGCAGACCAAGCCGACTATCTTGTGCAGGAGTACGAGCGGCTGGGGCGTCCGCTGGAGCGGTGCCCCAACGGCATCACCGAGCTGGTGCGCAAGATCGAGATCGAGCTCAGCAAGAATCACACCTTCAAGGTGCTCAATCTCGGTGGCTCGGCTTGTGATGTCAGTCTGAGAGATGCCAGCATTGGTAACTAGCTCGACTCATCTTGCAAAGAACTACACTAATTCCAAATAGAGATGAGAAGTCAGTTGTAAAACCATTCTTATTGTCTAGGTGTTAATGACAAGGATGTCGTCTACCACACTATTAACACAGCCTTTCATTCCAGGAGATTCGCACTTAATCAGCCGTCCCGGTCAGTCAGTTTGAAGTTTGTTTCTGCAGCAGTCAGTAGGACATGCCCGCACACATTGAGATTCTTCTCGGCAGTGATAAATATTATCGTTTGTGCGGTCATCACTGGTCCGGACAAGCCAGATTCAGAAATTCAATTAAATAAATAAGAGTTAGGCAAATAAGAATAATAAATAAACAGTTACTACTAACCCTAAACTAAACCCTAAACCCTAAATAGTCGTATGAAGTTACCAGGTGATAATAAAGAAAAAAGGGGTTGGGGGCATCACAGACATGAAACCACTGCCATGTGGCTATGAATTTGATGACCTAGGTTAGTCAGTGCAGTAAGACTTCTGATTCCGATGATTCGATACTAGTCTGAGTCTGTTATCACTGATGTAGCTAAGGCTTAAAGCTTCGTCTCAATTATGGACCAACAAAATTACAATTGAATGATCCCGCCCCAAACCTTATGTATGGCATCGTGTTGCTTCAGCGATTCGGGCTTGTGGCTATAAGCCCAGGATTGAGCTGTCACCGTATCATGTGAGTTTACTTTGGTTTGGAGCCTGAGAATTGTTTAATTTATCTATTCAGACGCCACTTTCATATCTAACTATGTTGTTACACATCATCAATCTCGGAACGGGCTCTCTCTTAAAGGGGCGGTTCAGACTTCGATGTTCGGTAGATTCCGGGCAGACTCAGAGATAATCACCCACACCATGGGGTCGTGGGGCAGGATCTGGCGGTCATGTAGGTGCAGGTCCCAGGGCTAAGTTGGAAATGCTGCATCAGCTATACTACACAGTCATTGTCATTCCTGTCAACAATGTGTCTGCCGCTGCGTTCTACTGACGGCTACTGCATTACTGCTGCTGCCGCCTGCGTTGCCTGCTGCTGCCTGCTGCTGGCTCACAGTAGTCAGTCTGTGACCACAGTCGACAGGGAGCAGGACATAATAGTTTCATGATTTTTACAACCTCCATCCACTCACTGCCTCGTGACATCTCTCACTGCATACCCATCACCTCGGTTTCCAGATGTCTTTGTCTATTAATTATGAAAAAATAGCACCGTCGCTAGTTTCATAGGTCTTATTACCATGAATCTCGAATCGTCGCACGTTTTAGGGTTTAGGGTTTAAGGTTTAATTTAAATTTAGGGTTTAGGGTTTAGGGTTTAGGTTTTAGGGTTTAGGGTTTAGGGTTTTGGTTTAAAGTTTAGGGTTTAGGGTTTAGGCTAAGGGTTTAGGGTTTAGGGTTTAGGGTTTAAATTTAGGGTTTAAGGGTTTAGTATAGGGTTTAAAGTTTAGTATAGGGTTTAGGGTTTAGGGTTTAGGGTTTAGTATTATTTAGGGTTTAAGGGTATTTAGGTCATTCATTTTTAATAACTAAGATGATGGATCGGCGATGATTGAGTGCAAGGGTGTGGTTCGCCCGCTGCCAAAATGCCCTTCGGGGGGCCAGTGGATGGTCTGCTACGCTAAGCAGATCCCATACATCGCCGACCAGGCTGGCGAACACAAGAAGTGGGCGATGCAGTACTTCCAGCAGGACATCGGGACCAGCGATGCAGGAATCGACAGACCCCTCAACTTATGCCTCGACAAGGTGGACTTTGAGGAGGAGGTGGTCCGCCCGAAGAAAGAGCCGGCTGCAACTGTCACTAGCACTGCAACGCCAAGCGCTTCTGTGAAGGGTGTGGTGGTCCAAGGAGTGGGGCTTTCGGGTTTGGGTGCCGGTAGTAGCTGCTGCATTATGTTCTGGCATTGCTGATCGATCAGTCCATAAAATCTGGGATGACACTCTGACTAGATTCGTGGGCTTGTGACCGGGATCTGAGGCATCGTGGCCCCATTATTGTTGTGAATGGCGAGTCAGGTGATTTCACCAAACTGAAGTAAGCAGTGCAGCTTTGCAATGTCTTGAGCCCTCTCATCATCCTGAGCAGACTCCCCGGTCTTGGACATCCTACTATCATTATCAATGACTGGTAGAGTTCTGTGGAACAGCAGATCTCTCCCAAGACCCGCCAGCAAATGCACTGCTGATACCAGGAGCGCAGGCGACGCCGTCAGCAATGATTCCGGTCTGCTACTGCGAGCTGTGGCGGGCAGAGAACAAGGCCAGTTGCCGTGAGTGTGGGAAAGGTTTCCACCAGGAGGTTGCCGCAGGCCGTGCTCCGAAGTTTGCGTCGCGCAGCGTGTCGGCAGCGATGTTGATTCTGCCCGAGGTGAGGTGATGGATTCATAGTGAGAGATGTAATGACGAATGAGTGAAATTCTAAATCTCTGCTGAATGGATGGAGGCAGTAATATCACGACAGCAGTATGTCCGGTTACTGAAGTGATGGGAGCAGGTCCGGGTCCTAGCAATTTTAAAAAGTAGTACTACCCGGGAATGAGACGAAGGTTCGATGGGTAACGAAGAAGCGGTAGCGGCAGAGGTAGGACTTCAGACTTCAGATGTTCAGTTCACTCCATGGTTCAGCTCAAGTTTAACAGTTAGAGACCTCGCAGGTAAGTAACTATGATTTCTTCTACGTACAAAGAACACACTATAAACAATAATAGCCAGCCAACCTTTTCAGCCTTGGCCTTGCTGGGCTGGGACCCCAACCTTCAACTCGAACAGTGTGGTAGCCGAGACCTAAACCCTAAACCCTAAACCCTAAACCCTAAACCCTTAATTGTACGGTACCTGGTCAGTCAGAGGCCGGGGGGTCCCGAGCCTTCAGTGACTATCGGTTCTTATTAAGTAAATGGCTTTCACTCTCTTTGTGTAGCTCTGTCTTTCTGGAATTATGCCTGTGTCTTATCATCATCATAGTTTATTATTTATCTGTCACACAGTATAGATTCTTAGTGTTTATAATCTATACTCGGAGTGATATTGTGAGAAACTCTCTACTGTTCCTACACAGTGTTCGTGCTTGGTTGCCTTGTTACAGTCAGCTGATTCCGAAATTTACGACCAACACTTAGTCTTAGACTTCTGATATCATACTACTAACTATCGACACACACTCTCAGCAGGGCAGACTTTTCAAAAGGCACAATCCAAGCCTTCCAGCAGTATATATGGTGCAAATGGCGCTGGTTGACTGTTGAAGCTTGGGGGGCTTCTGATCTGATTGACTTAGGAGCGGCCATGCTGCCAGCGACAGTGTTCCCCAGCCTCTGATCGTCTGTCTTAGTCGTAGTTCTGAGGCAAGATATGTGCACCAGCTCTTCCGAATGTCGGGGGTGGTGTCCTCAAGTCAATACAGTCGCTCGTAAGGTCCTAGCCTTGAGGTTCGGAATTAGTACATAACTCGATATTTAGTAGTTGAAACATTGCTTATCGATGTAGTCATTCACAGGCACATGAACCAATTTCAGTTATCACTTCCTCTACGAAGGTACAAGACCCTGCCGGTTACCATGCCTATCACTATCGAAGTGCTACAAATATATAGTTATAGTTATAGAGTTATAGCACTTGGCTATTATTTATTTACTTCGAGGAGGTTCTAGTTACAATGCCCCCCTCCTAAGCCAGAGCCACGAGTGACATGGATTAAGACTAATCGGGTATAACAAACGGTATTTCTAGTGGTAAATTAATAATTAGGCTCCCCCTNNNNCCCTAAACCCTAAACCCCTAATAATTCGGGATATCAGAACCAAGTTGTGATTTGGTTGACTCGATACCTATTCTGAGTTAGATAAATTCCTGCCACTCTTGGTCGCTTAATAAATCGAGCTGACGGCTGAGACTCGTCGTGGACCAATCATTACAACGTTACATAATAAACATGTTGTGAATCTGTTGTACATCGTAAGTCAATAAGGGCCTCAGGATAATTCATAAGTCAATAGGTATTGGGTTTTGCAAGAATGAATGAAGTGTGACTTAAGCTCAGGTCAAGAGATCGATGATGCCAAGGCGGCAAAAAAGGCTGCAGATGAGGAGGAGTTGAAGAAGAAAGCCAACCCCCCCATTCAGAATCTGCAGCCCCAAGCCCCTGCCATCCAGAATCCGCCCCCAGTCCCGACTCCTGCCGATGACTCCGAAGAAGCATTGGACATCGCCCTTGCTGCGTCAGAGGCTGCAGCTGAGGCAACACGCAAGCAGTTGGAGGATCTGAAGCGAAAGCGAGAGGAGAAGCGGCAGGAAGTCGCGAAGAAGGCGAAGGCTGATCAGGAAGCAGCAGATCACGCCCGCAAGGACGAGGAAGAGGCTGCTGCAAAGGCTGCGCAAGAAGCGGCCGAGAAGGCAGCGAAGGCTGCCCAGGAAGCGGCCGATGAGGCAGCCAAGGCTGCACGTGACGCGGCCGAGAAGGCCGCCAAGGCTGCGCAGGAAGCGGCCGTGCAGGCAGCAAAGGCTGCGCAGGAAGCGGCCGAGAAGGCAGCTGCTGAGGAGGCCGAGGCGAATCGACGTGCTGACGAACTTGTGAAAGTCCGGCTCGAGGAGATCAGGGAGCAAGCCCGAATGGAGGCTCGTGCCGAGCTGCTTCAGGAGCAGCAGGAGGCCCAGGCCCTGGCAGCTGTGAAGGCTGAGAAGGCTGAGCCCACGAAGCCGAATGTGCCAGAGGACACCGGTCTCAAGCCTGAGAGTGCGGTGCCATTGGCTGGCTCTGGTAATGATGCAATGCCTGGGAGTTCTTTGTCCCCCGCGGCCTCTGTCGAGACCAATGTGGCGCCGGGCACGAAGGAGCCACAGGTGATGGAGGATACCAAGATGAGCGGCCTGCAGGGTGAGGATCCGGTTAAGAAGCCTGTGGGCTCAGTGGATGTTTCAGCCACACCCCAGCCCAACTTGAAGCAGGATGATCCGGATGTGGATGGCAAGCGTGCCCAGGATGGGAGTACCTCGGTGAAGAGTCCCAAGAGGGCGGCTGCCGCAGGCCAAATCCGACACGTCAGTGTCACGGTTCTACAGTATGGTTGAAGTTCAGAGGTGGGTTTATCTAACCATAACAGTTCCGAGTTCTGAGTCTGAGTTCTGCAGTGGTTGAACCGCAAAAGACTTAATGGTAGCCGAAAAAAGGTAGCCCTATACACTCAGTCATCGCATTCGGCGTTCTTTGTTGAATTGTTACACTGTTTAATGACATTAATGACAGACATGAGTTAATAATGAATCAGATTAGTTTCAACAGTATTGTACATGTAGTTATCTGGTCAGTTGTCACTCGTGGCATCATTATCTACCATTTGAGTGTGACACTGTGATTGTGAAGATATTTAGCAATCCAAACTCTCAGCCCCTTCTTTGTCTTTGGTTTGAGAGTGACTTTGATTGAAGTCCTATTAATTAATCAATTAGTTATTTAATTTTACTAGGAGTCCTGACTTACTAAAGGCCTTGGGTTATAACAGTTAACAAATTAGTTAAATCAGGCTTTGCGGTATCATTGTCATAGTAATTAGTAGTAACTTCTGAACTAGTGTTCTTATCGTAAAGACGTATCTTGCCTTTCGGAGTGGTGAACACAGATGTCCTTGCCTAATGAATTCTGAATGGCCGATGTCTAGATAGTTGCGCAGTGGGTGACAAGTGATGATCTATATTCCATAATATAGTATTGATTATAACACTAACAATAATCACCTACCCTAAACCCTAAACCCTAAACCCTAATAACCCTAAATCCTAAACCCTAAACCCCTAAACCCTAAACCCTAAACCCTAAACGGCTAACAGAAGACCACGTCTTGATCCAGCCTGGAATGAACGAAGTTCTGCTTATTCTTGGTGGGTAGCAGAATCCCGAAACCCAGCAGTCGAGACGTAAAAAAGTCCATACAACTCGAGAGTCCCTTATAAACCGAGTGATATGCTAAGTTACTGATGCTGTCCTGCCAGATATTTTCGGGAAGCCCAAGAAGCAGCCGCGCAAGCAGTGAAGAGGCAGGGCAGGGCATAAGGTTGAGTCAACAGTTGTGGTGTCGAGGGCTTCTGGGCATGGGCAGGAGGGAGGGGGGGGAGGGGGCCAGGGCACGGGAGGGTGGGGGTGGGGGGGTGGGGAGGGGGAGGCCGCCACTCTATTTCGCTCGAAACCTCTCTAAAATCTTAGAGACCGAACGGGGTCACGTGGCCGATCCCTATGAAGGGTTCACAATT
>CAJNDV010017002.1:55280-74745 GCA_905221635.1 Symbiodinium sp. CCMP2456 | reverse complement strand
TTGTTGTGTAATAGATTTGGGCCGTATAGAACTTGTAAGGTATGTGTTGTACAAGTCCGTAGGCATACAGATCGCAAACTCGCTGTCCCACCATGCCGCGATGCAATATACGCAAAGCCAGATCGCTCGGCTGCCAGTCCACAAACCGCGGGAGGTGGTGGGCGAGTTGGGCATGGTCGTGCCTTTCATTCAGGGCCTCTGCGCTTCAAGGATTGGTCTTTCCGACGTAAACTTACACACAGCCTCATCGTCAGAAGGTATCACTCTTGTGAAATCATAGTAGGTTAAGCGCGAAAGATCCGATAAAGTTGCGCGAAAGACGCCGCGAAAGAAGCCTCGTCGCTTGAAGGCCATGCATGGCGCACGTCATGGCCTATGACTTGGAGTCTGTTTTTGCGGCCTAGCTACTGCCACTACTACTACTACTACTACTACTACTACTACTGCTACTACTTCAAACATGTCCCGCGAAAGTGAAGGCGAAAGTCCCGCGAAAGGAAAACAATAATCCGCGAAGAAACCATTTGCAGAAACAGGAATAGTGATCAACGCTCATATGAAGAACATTCAAGTAGGAATACCAGTTATATAGTAAATTGTTCAAGTAAGAGTAGCAGCCCTTGTAGACAATTTAGCAGAAAGAACACGGGTGAGAATGAGACGAGTGAGAGTAAGCCTACAGAGCCTCTCCATCCGCTGTGCTTTGAGGCACAAGATCCTGCAGCAATAACACGGCCAACACGTCTTGAAAGGCAGGGTGTTTTGGAATCAAGCCCATAGGACCCCTACGATACCCGTGTGCTACGCTCGTAGTACCCCTGTAGACCCTAATACTACCCTAATGGTACCCATATTATCTAAACCCTTAAAGCCCTAAACCCTAAACCCTGAACCCCTAAACCTCTAAACCTCTAAACCCTAAACCCTCATCAGTACCCGAATGGCACCCTTAACACAACGCGAAACCCCTAAACCCCTAATTCCCTAAACCCTAAACATCCCAAAACCCCTAACTCCCAAAACCCCTAAATCCCTAAACCCTAAACCCCTAAACCCTAAACCCTAAACCCTAAACCCCTAAGCCCCTAAACCCCTAAACCCTAAACCCTCATCAGTACCCTAATGGTACCCTTAAACCCCACCCTGACGTACCTTCCAAGGCGGCTGGCTGGCGATTTGCGCCCGCGTCTGCCCCGAGGAGCGAATCGGATCCACTGGAAAGGGAGGCCTCTTATAAGGGTTTAGGGTTTAGGGTTTAGGGGAAGTTCAGGCTTGGATGATGTAGGGGCTCTTACATGCTCCTGGGGTGTTGGGTTGGGTGTGACTGTGGTGGCAGGGCTTTTGTAAGAGGTAGATGACCTTTTAGGGTTTTGGGCTTTAGGGTTTTGGGGTTTAGGGCTTAGGGTTTGGGGTATATTCACTATATTTATAATCTGGAGCCCCTCCCAAAACCCTATTCTTATCATAAAGGCCCCTAGCTTGGGTACATGACCATTTGAACTCTAAAGCTTTAACCCTGGCCCCTAAACCCTACACACCCTACCGTAGGGCTCTAATGACTCATAGGGCGAGGCTTCTGGGCCCAAAGGCCCCCTAAACCCTAAACCCTAACCCCCTAAACCCCTGAACCCTAAACCCTAAACCCTAAACCCTAAACCCTAAACCCTAAACCCTAAACCCCTAAAGCCCTAAACCCAAAACCCTAACCTTACCATACGTACTGCCCAAGGCTTCTGGAAGCGTGAGCCTCAGCGGAAGTTCTAGGCCCTAGTGTAGGGGCCTTAATGATTCGAATGGGGTTTTGGGGTATACCATACTACAGTTATAATAAGGACCCCCCAAAAAAAAACATAATATAGGTAATTATAAAGGCCCCCCCATAGATGTGCTACTGTGCCTGGTCCTGCGTTCTAGATTATTTGCTCTTTTTGATACCAGTGTCTCAGCCGGGAAGCCTCGTGTCCCTTGAAGCATTGTGTTTCTTTACGCCATAGAGCTCTAAACCCTGAACCCTAGAGCCGTTAAACCCCAAACCCTAAACCCTATAAACCCTAAGCCCAACACCCTAAGCCCTAAACCCTAAACCCTAAATCCGTCAACCTTGAGGCAAAAATCCCCTCACAGCCGCTGGCAGGAACAGTCTGAGCGGCTCTTCCGGCAGGCCACGGTGTGAAGGGCTTCCATGGAAGAGTTAGGGTTTAGGGTTTAGGGTTTAGGGTTTAGTTGTTTCGCAAGGGGTTGCTGTGTCTCTCAAAGGTCCCATCAACTGCTATGAGCCCTTGTGCCCGAAAGAGCATACTACGATTTTATGAAACAAAATACACCCTAGGGGTCCATGACCTAAATAGCATATACATTGGTCCTAAAGTACCTAAATAGGGACTACATTAAGGCCAAAGTATACGTTATTTGGGTACATGGACCCTTAGGGATCTGGATTCCTTAGAGGTCTAAATAGAGTTAGTCGTATTACTCCTTGAGATTCCTTATTGTCCTTACCCATAGGCCCCATAGTAGTTCCTTTTTCGGGGTTCATAGGTAGAGTCCTATTTGTCCCTTCGTCAAACTAAGTTTCTTTGCTCCGGCATGGTCTCATGTTGTCGGCTGCTGGGCTTTAAAGGTTTTCTCAAAAGGAACTCCAAAGGGGTCCTTTAAAGATGGCGCGTTTGGATGAAGGATAGCCATACTTTCGATCTGAGCTCAACTTAAAGGGGGGGGGGGGTCTGTTGTGGAATTAGGTCCCCCAGAACCACTATATCAGGACCGTCTTTCGGGGCCTAGTTTCGCAATCGTAATTTATATGGACGATTTTCTGGAGACTGCTGGTGGGTATTACCACGAAGCAAGTAACATGTGAGCTCTGATTGAGTCCCCAGCCCTCAAAGTTAAAGCAAACCATGAGGTTCGAATAAAAGCATGGCCTCTATCACCATCATGCCAAGCCCAAGCCCCACCGATAATCACAAATCTTACCCTACAACTCAGCAGAGGGGGAGAGAGATAGAGAGAGAGAGAGAGCGAGAGAGAGATGCAGGCCTTCGCCATTGGCCGGGAGATCCGCACCGACGAGACTTCGACCTTCAGGCCATAGCCGAAAGCCACATTTTTCTGCGGCTTAGGGCTTCTAGGGTTTAGAGTTTAAGGCTCTTTTAGGTTTCTCTTGCGGATAGGGTTAGGGTTTAAGATTTATCTTTCGAAAAAAGGCTTAGAGGTTGAGGTTTGTTGTTCCGACCAGGATTGAAATTTAGGGTCATAGAAGTCTCACAGCCTGACTACCTTTGATCTGTAAGGAAGGAGCTTATAGGGTTTAGGGATTGAAGGGGTTGTGGTTTGCGGCGTGGGTTGGAGCGCTCATAAGATGGCGTTGAAGCCCCTTGCTTGGCTTGATTCCAAAGTAGGGGCCTTAATAAGTAGAATGGTATATTCTACTATAATTCTAATGAGGAGCCCCCAAAAAGAATAGTATAGGTAATTATTGAGGCCTCTATATTAGGCTCCCAGAGCCCATGGTCCAGGCTTTCCCGGCCCTAAGGCAAGTCGTTCTTGGAACTTCGAGCGCCGGGGTATAACTCTGAGCGTCGATTCGTGAGATGGCTGGCTCGGCTCACCAGCTCCTCTTTGGTTTATGAGGGGTCCGGGAACGGAACTAAGTCGTGCAAGCCGCACAATTCGGTGAACGAAGTGGGAAGGATCCCCTTTTCGCGTAAGAACTGGGATGGATTCTCGGATTCTCTTTTCACGTCTTGCATGTGGAGGGTCTTTACATGTTGAGTGTGGCATTGCCTGCGTTCCTCATCCTCCTTGCAGCAACCCAACGGGATAATGTTAACGCCCCTGCAGGCACATGGAGCTGTCCTGGCCCGAGTACTTGGTGTCGCTAGGCAAGTCGTGGTGCAGTCGAGGGCCTAACATTTACAGAATTTCGGGTTGAGGGTTGGGGGCTGAGGCTTGCTGGATAGTTGACGGGGCGCTGTAAGTTGACATATATCTTACTGAAGGGTACCTATAATAGGCCCCATAGTAGTTCCTGTTTGGGATTCCCTACGTACTGGGATTCTAAATATGAACCCCAAAAAAGGAACTACTTCAGGGCCCACGGATAGAAAGGACCTAGCAAGTAGGTCATACCCTAAACCCTAAACTTTAAACCCTAAACCCTCATTTTAGTAGTAAGTAGTCCGACTGCCTGCCCAATATGGGCTTTGGAGCGCAAGCAACAGAAAAGGCCCTCAAAAAAAATAAATAACCTTCATTTCAGGCAACCCTAAACCCTAAACCCTAAAGCCTAAACCCTAAACCCTAAACCCTCATTTCAGGCGCGTGGCCTGGCGGGCTTAGGCTAAACCCCGGAGCCTCCAGGGAGGGCTCAGGGGCCAGCTTTGGGGAGCCGGCTTGAGGGGTATGACAGCTTGGGGGTACCCATAGGGCCTAGGGTTTAGGGTTTAGGGTTTAGGGTTTAGGGTTTAGGCCCTAAAGTAGTTCCTTTTTGGGGGCTGATATTTAGAATCCTATTAGGGAATCCCAAAAAGGAACTGCTATGGGGCCTATGGGTAGAGTCAGAGTTCAGGGATTTACCCCTAAACGCTAAACCCAAACCCATACGCGTGATTGCTTCGATTGCAGGGTTCAGGGTTCGATAAAGGTCGTTTCTCTACAGGTTGCAACTGTGGCAAGTAGCACTAAGTAGGTCCCTAAACCCTAAACCCTAAAACCCTAAACCCTAAACCCTAAACCCTAAGTAACCCTAAACTAGTTCCAGGGCCCTTGTTGTGGCATCACCAAATCTCTCGGTACAAAGCGAGGGAGGGAATGGCCAACTCACATTGTATTGCGTGTGTCTCTCGTCTTTTCAGGTGGCCTTTCCTAACTCATGAGCAGGAACTGCCGATGCCATGCCTTGCTGCCACAAACTCGAACGACAATCGAGTCTACTTAGCCTCCGAGTACCTCGACCACTCAGACATAACAGTGCATCCATCGACTTGCGCCTCAATGATGTTTCAAGACATATGAAGCCAAGTTTTTCAAGGTTCGGGAGTCAAGCTCAAATGCTTCTGAAAAGCTGAATTCTACGCCCTGAACCTATAGGCAGATCCTCAAACTGCGGTCCCTGAAGCTCCTCTAAGTCCGGAGCCCGACACCCTAAACCTTAAGTCTCGACCCCTAGGCCCCATAGTAGTTCCTTTTTGGGATTCCCTAATAGGATTCTAAATATGAACCCCAAAAAGGAACTACTTTAGGGCCTATGAGTACTCCTTAGCCCAGTAATCCCACGTCAGACTTTGGAGTTCCGAGCCTTTGCCTTTGCAACAGGGGGGGTGGTGCGCCTGCATCCCGACTTCGATCCTGAGTCAGGGGCCTGGACTCACGTCCTTATTCGGACAGACACACACAGAGACATATATGTATATTTATATGTACCAGCACATACATTGCAGATTCACATTCCGCCCCACACACACACAGAAAAGCACTGCGACCGAGAAAACTGTCTACTTTGAATTGCGCCTGCACTGTGTGTGCATGTTCTGAAGACAGAAACGTCCTCGAGCTGAGGGAATTAGACGATCTTGTGCCGCCAGTCTCCGTCGTTCAACATGACCATCGATGCTTGCTGTTTGGTTGTCACACTGTCCCGTGCCAAGGCGGTGCTTGTTCATGTAGTTATGATGTTTTGTCTTCGTTCTGCGGCAGGACTTTGCACCCAGAAGATGTTTAAGCGATTGTGCTCTATTCCAGCAGATTTGTTCTTTCCAGATGTATGCGATGTTGTCCGAGCAAAGTTAGCCAACTGTCCAGGTTTTTTGCCGACCAGCTCGCAGAATTTTTCGAGTACTTCAAGACGTGTCTCCCCTTGCAATTGAGGGAGTCGTTATCAAGGTTCTACAAGGAGTGTAGAAGCGTTGAAAGGATTTTGCAAGGGTTCCATAAAGTGTCTATAGGAGTTCTGAAGTGTTCTATAGGGGTTTAAGGTTTAGGGTTTAGGGTTTAGGGTTTAGGGTTTAGGGTTTAGGGGGTTTAAGGTTTGCGGATTATGGCCTGAGTTTGTTGTTACGTTCAGGTCTTATCTCCCGCATGAGGCAAGTGCCGGGGTTCAGGAATATGGCCTTCTCAAAGCACGTGGGGTTCAGGGCTTCGGGGCTGGGGGCCCCCTAAACCCTAAACCCTAAACCCTAAACCCTAAACTGGGGGGTAGGGTTTGGGGTTAAGGCTGGGAATGCAAGCCTGAGGAGTTTCACGCTTGGGGTGTTCGGTTGTGGGAGTCCAGGCCTGTTTAGGGTTTAGGGTTTAGGGTTTAGGGTTTAGGGTTTAGGGTTTAGGGTTTAAGGTTCAGGGTGTTGGGTTTAGGGTTCAGGCTTTGGGGCTTTAGGGGTTTAGTCAGGTGTTAACAGTTATGACATGCCAAGCCGCGCTTGATCAAAGGCATGCTTGCAACCAGCTGCATCAAAAAAGCTTCATGATACCAACCCATAGGCCCTAAAGTAGTTTCTTTTTTGGGGTCATATTTAGAATCCTATTAGGGAATCCCAAAAAAGAACGACTATGGGGCCTATGGGAATTGTTGATTTGAATACAGCACCCTCAGCCTGGAGCCCAGATCGATAATTAAAAAACAGCAAAAGACATGCGCGAAGGCTGAACCAGAATAGATTGGGGGAATGCTGAACCATACCCTAAGCCCCCAACCTAAACCCTAAACCCCAAGCCCTAAACCCGAAACCGCAAGCCGCAAACCCTAAACCCGAAACCCTGAACCCTAAAACCGAAATTCTCTGGAACCCCAAGCCGCTTGCTGAGCACCCTAAACACGTAAGCCTCTCACACCCCCCTGGATCCTACACCCCTAAGCCCTCTGAAGCTTTCCTCGAAAAATACCCGGAGCCCACACCCAAATCGACAGATCGCCAACCTGAAGGACCCCCCCGAAGCATGCTGTGAACCTAAATCCCAGACCCCCAAAACTCCGATAGCCCAAGAAAGCCCTACACTCTGAAACCTGAAATCCTACCCTCCAGAAGAGCCCTACCTGTGAGACCGCCCCAAAATCCCACGAACTTCGAGGCTGAGTGATGACATCCTGGCCGGCAACCCTGTGACCGCAGGCACTCACGGGTGCCAGCCAGGCTTGAGTCTGTCGGGGGCATCCAAAAAATCGACCCCTATGAAGCCCTTAACCCCAAACCCCTGAACTCCAAACCCCTAAACCCTAAACCCCTTAAAGCCCAAACCCTTAAACCCCTAACCCTAAACCCCTAAACCCTAAACCCCACCTAAACCCCAATCCCCTAAACCCTAAACCCCTAAACCCCCTAAAGCCCAAAGCCTAGACCCTAAACCCTACTAAACCCTCCCCCAAACCCCTAAACCCCAAACCCCTAAACCCTAAACCCCCAAACCCCCTAAAACCCAAAGCCTAAACCCTAAGCCCTACTAAACCCTAAATCCCCAAAGCCCAAGGCCTAAACCCTAAACCCCAAACCCCTAAACCCCTGAACCCCTCAGCCCCTAAACCCCAAATCCCTAAACCCTAAACCCCTAACCCCTTAACCCTAACCCCTAAACCCTAAACCCCCAAACCCCTGAAGCCTAAAGCCTAAACCCTAAACCCCTAAGCCCTGCAGTTGCAGGGAAGAAGCTGGGTAACCCCAAGGATGAGGTTCCGAGCCCAGCGACTGGCAGGGCACGGCAGGGTTTGCGGCCGAGGGTTTAGGCTTTAGGGTTTGGGGTTCACGGGTTTTGGTTTTTTTTGGGGTTTTGGGGTTTGGGGTTTGGAGTTTGGGGTTTGGGTATTTTGGGTGTTGGGGTTTGGGGTTTAGGGTTTGGGATTGAGGGTTACCTATTGTCGCCATTGTTGTTCCTTCTTTGTGTTCAGCCAACCATACATTTAAAATTTTAGGATCCTATAAGGTAACACTGGAGACTACAGGCATACGTAGGAGGTGGGCGGGTTGATTTAAGGTTCAGGGTGTACGGTGATTTCGATATCGGGAGTTAGGCCTAAGGGATTATTGGGTTTAGGGATTAGGGATTAGCGTTAGGCATTGGATAGGGTTTAGGAGTTCGGGCTTAGGAAGTAGTTTGTAGTGATTGGGGTTTAGGAAGACGGGTTTACCTTCATCCCAAAGCAAAGGCTAAAGATTTGCGCGTTTTGGTGTCTGAGGTAGGGTGTCGGGTTTATTGTAGGGATCCTACATCTGGACTTCGGTTTCAGAGACCAGGATGTTAAACGTGCTCGACGGCTTTGGGATTTAGGGATTCGGTTTCAGGGGTTTAGACGGGCTGAGGCTTTTAACTTTACAACTATCAGTTCTCAGAGCAATAGGGTACGAGTGACACGTGGACCTCTGATTAAGTCCCCCGTCCTTTTCTTGGCCTTTATCTTAGGATTTTTGTTCTCATCAGACGTTTGAGGTAGAAGGTTTTTTACGTATCAGGGGACTACATTACCCTAAACCCTAAACCCTAACTGGCAAGAACGAAGTTGAAATCTCTGGTACTCTCTCTGCCCTTCGGGTGCTGATTTTTGGGCAGGGTTTTTGAGGCTCCGCGGTTTTGGGGTGTTTAAGGTTTTGGGCTTAGGGTCTAGGGTTTAGAGTGTTTAATCATTTGGGGCAGGGAAGCTGTAGTCCAATAGGTCCAGGTGTACTCAGATGTTGTATCTTCCCCGATTGCTAATTGCTAAGCACCCAGCCTAGAAAGACAGAGACGCGCCGGGGTTTGTTCGTTTGCGACAGCAAGAATCAAGAGTCACGCGCCCCAAATTACATGAACTCTTCAGGGGCACCTGGTTGTTGGGTTTGGGTTTCGGTTTAGGGTTTAGGGTTTAGGGTTTTGGGTTTTGGGCAGCACGGCTGGCACTCGGAATGCAGGTTCCTCAACCAGGATTCACACGAAGCCCATGTCGACCTTGTCTTCCGCTTTTTTTGCTTCCATCATGGCGTTGCTTCGTCTTGCCAAAGAGACTGACGCAAGCCCTTCTCGTGTGGAAAAGCACTGTCACATTTGTAGTTCTCTCAATTAGGGTCCCTTCTTGCGGGGTGCTCTCTTTAAGGGTGCCGTACCATATATGGGGACCTACAAAGGTGACCCTAATTTAGAGAACTGCCCACATGAAGAGGGCCTAGTGGCGATGGTCCTGGTCAAAGCTTCTGGCATGGGTTCGGGGCATAGATTCAAACTCATCGGCATGCTACCCTAAAATGCAGTAAATGGCATTCCGGGACATCGGCGGAACACTCCAAACAAGCACCGGATTAGAAAGAGTTTTAGGGTTTACTGTAGGGCTTAAGGGTTTAGAGAAAACCCCACACACCCCTCGCCCCCGCAGCAGCCCGCAATGCCATGCTTCCGAGGCCCTTATGGAGTTCATTAAGAACATCTTCGAGGACTGAGCCGTGGCCTTCGCTGCTCTCATCGTTTCGTCTCCTTTCGCGGTTAGGGTTTAGGGTTTAGGGCCAGGGTGTTTGGCCTGACCCGTGATGCCTCGACTTACCCCCAAGGTGACTCGGGCTTTTGTGATACTTTGGGGCATTGACATCTCACAGCTAAGCCCCTGACCCCGAAACCCCGAAGCCCTCAACCGCAAACCCATTCGCTCGGATCCGAAGCACTCTTCTGCTGGAGAAGCCATGACAGAGATCGGACCGATTACTCTTAGGCATTAGGTTCCCTAAACCCTAAACCCCAATGCCCTAAAGCCCTAAACCCTTTGGGAGCTACAGCGTCGGCCCTAAAGCTCCGAAGAAGTTTGGACCAACTCTTTGCTGTCAGGAGTGCGACGAAGATGAGGGTGGCACCATTGATGAGACTGAGCAGGGACCCCGAGCAGTTTGATAGGTTTTTTTTTTTTTACTGCTTCCTTAAGGGATCTTTAAGGCTTACATTTGGGTCCAAGGGTTTGGGCACTTTAGGGCCCTAGGGTTTGAGGGGTATATTATATTAGTCAGGGTTGAGAATTGTTGGATTTGTGGCGTTGGGGGGTTTGGACTTGGTTTTGGGTGATTGGTGTCGGGGTTTTAGGACGAAGCTTCAAACCCGAAGCCCGATAAACCCGATAAGCCCTATAAACCCTAATTAAACCCTGGACTAACCCTTATAAACCCTAAACCCTAAACCCTAAACCCCCGACTCCCCTAAAAGCCGGCCCAGGTTTGAACACTGCTTCATGCGGGAGGAGGCCGCTCGAAACGACGGTAACTTCGAGTAAGTTGGGTCGTGGAAACTAGGGTTAAATATAAGGGTTACTTTCTTTATCTACATAAAAATAAGTGTATATATATATATAACAGTAATAAGTAAGTCTATAGTTATATATATATATATATATATATATGTGTGTGAAGTATACTTTAAGGTTTTTATGTAGGGGGCTTAAGCATTAGACTAAGGTTTGGGGAGAAATTGTTTGAATTCCCAAATCTTAAACCCTTGAGCACTGAAACCCTACATGCTTAAATCGTCGTTCAACGGCCCTCCGAACACGTTGGTCTTGGGGGTCTGTATACTTTGAATTCAACAGCTCCAATCCCCAATAGAGTTTGGGGCTGTAGCTGTAAGGGTTTAGAGTTCAGGGGTATGTTTAGGCTTTCAGTTTTTAGGGGCTTTGGTGTACTGTACAATGACCGATATTGGTGCAACATAAACCCTAAACCCTAAACCCTAAACCATGTTGAATTGCTCATGCTACTTTGACTACCAGCTGCCGGTTGAGCGGCTTCCCATAGGCCCCATAGTAGTTCCTTTTTGGGATTCTCTAATATAGTGTTCTAAATATGAACCCCCAAAAGGAACTACTTTAGGGCCTATGAGTACCTTAAGCCAGTAGGGGTTGATCATAAAAATGGAAGCCGGATTTCTGTGCTTAATGTAGCTGGGTTGCAGCTGCGACCCAACGCGCCCGCAACATGCTGCGTTGCTTAAGACATCTTCTGTTCATACTTTTAATATACCACAAAAGCCTATTCTAGTTATTATAGCCCTTGTTTTTGCTGGTCTTTGATTCAAGCGCCCTAAACCCCAAACCAACAAGCTCTAACCTTGACGCCGACGGCCCGAGCCTGGGGGAAACAAGCAGGTGCAGAAGCAGCTGCAAGAATTCAGCATACCGGTGTCTCGCGCTGAGAGGGGCACTTTCTACACCCAGGGTCGGGCAGCTTTTTCGCTGCAAGTATTAATTGCAGACCGCAGGCGCGAAGTGAGCATTCCAGACCAGGGATTCGGGAGCCCACGTTCTACGTAAGGAAAAGCCCGACCCTAATCCCCAACCCTGTCTCGCCGACTTAGGTCCAACTTGAAGACTATGTTCAAGACCCTGGACAGGGATGGGGAAGGCCACACTCAGCCGAAGCGCTTGTTAGTAGGGGTTCACGTGCCCATATATGCGGTTTATACTTGTAAAGTCGGTATATGCTTATAAAGGGATTCCCAAATTCGACTATCGTTCGAGCCCTTCTCGTCTTGCACTTGCCTAGATCCTAAGACTGTTTAAGCCCCCATACAGCATCATCGGGAGCAATGTAGGAACCTGATTAAGAAACCCTAGCTCCATAACCCTCAAAATAGTAGGGTTCATATAAAGAACCCTAATAAAGGCCCAGGGTTTCTTAATCAGGTTCCTACATTAACCACGGCCGAATCCCTAAACCCTAAACTGTGCTTCAGGCTTGTTTAGGTTTTTGCTTTTACCCTGCTGCGACGTGGAGTCGGGACGGTGGAGTCCTCTGAGTCGCGTTGACTGGGTTGCTGTTAAGGAACTTTAATAAAGTTCCCATCAGAAGGCTACCCTATCTTTTTACTATATATCCCATTATTGTAGTTTAAATTGAGTTCCTTGACAGCAACCCGGTTTAGGGTTTTGTCAGAACTCCTTTGTCTTGCTAGCGGCTTCGGCTATGGGGTTCACATTCGGTAGCTCATAAACCGACCCCAGCACAAAAAGCCCTGCACAAACCTAGAATGACACCCGAAACCCTAAACCCCTGAACCCCTCAACCCTAAACCCCTAAACCCTGAACCCTAAACCCTTAAACCTGTAAGCCCTAATCTAAACCCTGAATCATGATGCCCCCAACCCAGTTCCGGCCTCACCGTTGCGGCCAGGCAAGCTCTCCTTCGAGGAGCTCTCGGACGGTCTTGCACTTGGCCGTGTAGCAGTTTAGGGTTTAGGCTTTAGGGTTTAGGTAGTCTCTACTAGCATCCCACAACAGGACCTTATCAAACCATTTCTCCGCATTATGTCGGAATGTGCTAAATCAGGGTCCCGTTTCAGGCCTCCTCTTCAACATCCAGTGGTTTCAAAAGCCTCTGCAAGGGATCCATCCCTGGAGCACTGAGAATAACCGAAACATTTTTGCCTAGCGGCCAAGCGCTCAGATAGCAGATTCGTTGCCACATGGGGGGTACCGCACAGGAGTTACTTCGGCCCACGATTTATGCTGCGTATCCTTGATCTAGACCCCGGATTGTTGCATATCGCGTGATTCTTATCAGATTTATTGTTAGGATCCTATAAAACCCTAAACCACAAACTCTCAAACCTTTGAAACTATGATGTAGTTTGAGCATCTGGGCGTTTGGATGAGGAAGATATGACAATGATCATGATGATGATGGTGATGATGCCGAGAAATACTAAAGAAGTCTTGACGTATCACTTTTTTTGTTTCACTGCATCTTGTCCATCTTTATACGTATCCGACAGTAGCAGCCCCTAAGACCCAAAACCTCAAGCCCATTGGGCTTAAGCCCCAAGCCGACTTACAGGCCCATGAAACACAACAGCACCCAGGCTTCCTCAAGCTTGCGGCCATCATGAGGAGTGAGCACTACATGACGTTGCCTCTAAATACGATATGTATGGCATAAGGATTTATACGGCTTAGGGTTCTCGGGGCCAGGTTTGGGGATTGTGTTTTGGGGTTGGGATTTCATTACATGCCTGAATACTGTAGCGCCTTTATGAAGACGACGGGCTTCTAAATAAGAGAGCGCGCAACAGCCCACAGTTCCTCCTGTAGAGTAGGGGGCCGGATGGGGCTAATGTAGCGGCCTAAATAATTACCTGTTCTAGTTTGGGGGTTCTGTATTAGAATTATAGTATACTGGGCCCCCAAAGCCCTATTCTACAACTATGCAGGCCCCTGTAGTAAGGGCTTGAAGTTTACGGCGGAATTTGGATGCAGAGTTCAGAGGAGATCGTAGACTCCCAGTGGTTCTTAAACCGAAACAAAGCGAATATTCCGTATTCCTGATTCGGAATTCTGTTCGAGCTTGGCAATCTACATTTAGCTCAATAAGAAGTGTGATATTATCCATGGTCCAAGGGGGCTGTAGATAGCACGGGTTGAGAGTTCACTTTGGGGTTATATACAGCCGCATGACCTACATATGCTGATACCCCACGAAACTGATGCCCATCTACTTTCATCACCGAGAACTTCAAGCATAGCTGAACAACAAAACTTACACCGATTGTGCGGGACAAGCGTGAAATCTTAGTAGTCCAGTCATCACACTGGACCTTAAACCCTGCATAAACTTGCTGCTGTGAAGAAAGTCCCCACAACAACAGCAGCAACAACAACAACAACAACAACAGCAGCTACATAAATGGTGGTCCAGGAGCAATGACCGCGCCATCGGCTATCTCAACAAGGCCGGCTACGGTAGCATGAGGCGATGAGTGTCATTAAGGGGTCGAAAGTGAGTTCTGGTTGATGGCTGGAGGATAACTTCAGTGCGCCCTAAGCCGGAAACCCTGTGCAAAGACCATCCCTTGACCGAACCTAGCAGGCATGCCCCGGGCAATGTTTGTGCCGATGCTCTTCGTGATTTCTAGCATAGACTGCCTCACGTGCTATTCAAGCAAACTGAACCCTCAACCCGGAACCCTAAACTGTGAACCTTCAACGCCTCTGAACCGCAAAATTAAAGAAACGACGATGAGTCGCTCGAGTTCTTATAAAACCCACTGCAACCCTGTCCAGAAGCCTCCACAACCCCTTTTCAAGAACCCTCCTAGAATCCTAAGGCCTAAACCGTAAACCGATATACTGTCGGACCTATCCTTGAATGCACACCGCTATCCCCAGATCTTCGCTGAAGCCGACGAAGACGAGTCTGGGACCCTGAACAAGGCCTGGGGTGTAGGGTTTTCGTGTTTTCAGACTAAGTCGGGGTTCCCGGCATTTCGGCAGGACTCAATTCGCGCCGTCTCTTTTCTTATGCTCTTATGTTTACTGATCATCTAGGTCCAGTTGTTGAGAGCTCCATGGTGCCAGGCTCTTCATGCCAATTCAGACGTCTACTGATGGAACACCTGAAGAATGAATCCTTAAAGAACGCTTGAAAGAACTCTAAGAAGTCACCCTTGAGACGAAACCTTGAGAAAGAACATGGTATACATTACCCTCGCAGAGACTCGAAATAATTCTAGCTCGCAAAGCCGTTCAGCTTCGGAGCCGAATGTTCAGACGGTTTTGGGGTTTAGGGCGTGGGGTTCAGGGGTGCAAGGCATGGAGTTGTGTTTTGTTTTTTCTTTGAGGGTTTTTTAGGGCTTTCTCATACTCGTATGGTCAGACCAAGACGGGAGTAACAAGCAGCGATGCTTGCTCAATTGCTGCAATGTGGACTTCGGAGAAGTCGCATTAGCATTTAACCGGAACCCGAGCACCCTTGGCACTGTGGAGAAGTTTCTTGTCCTGCGAGTACCTCCTGCGGTCTGTACTAGGCCAGAGCCCCATCGTTTTTCCCATGAGGTGTGCACATAGCCCTAAATGTTTAGTTTGCCTTCCCCCGTGCTAGCAGCATCCACAAGACTGAATTCGTAGCCGCCCGTAGGTCGTTGAGGTCGAATGGAAAGTCTAGAATGTAGAGGGAGCCGACACCTGGTATCGGGCACCCTCAAACTCTCTCTCTCTCTCTCTTTCCCTCTCTCTCTCTCTCTTTCCCTCTCTCTTTCCCTCTCTCTTTCCCTCTCTCTTTCCCTCTCTCTGTCTCTCTGTCTCTCTGTCTCTCTGTCTCTCTGTCTCCCTGTCTCCCTGTCTCCCTGTCTCCCTGTCTCCCTGTCCTCTCCTCTCCTCTCCTCTCCTCTCTTATCTTCTCCTCTCTCTCTATCTCTCTCTCTCTCTCTCTCTCTCTCTCTCTCTCTGTTTCTGTCTCTATATATAAATATGTCATATTATATATGTACATTCAATATAGTACAGTATAACATTATTTAATATTATGTTAGATTAAATTATACTATACTAGATTAAATTGAAGTATGTTAGACTGTGTCATATCAGATTACATTAGATTATATCAGATTATGTTAGACTAGATGAGATCTAGTTTGTTTTATAGAAACATACGGATATATGCTTGTAGCTTATGCAATACACAATAACATGCATGTTCACATACATGCATACACACATACATACACACATTTTCATACATACATAGCTACCTACCTACGTACGTACATAATACATACGTACAGACATGCATGCATATTCATGCATTCATGCATGCATACATACATACATGTGAATGTATATACACCTGCATTTATATTTACATGTATACACATAAGTGAGCTCGCCCTACACCTCGTCAACCTTCAGCCCTCTGTCGGAAACCTCGAGCTCGAAATGCATACGCCCCTCCTAGACCTGATCAAACCGGAGCCCATTTTTTCTCGGGGCTCACATTTTAATTTAGGGTTTAGTGGCTAGGACCCCGAATCTCTCAGGGTTGTGGGGTTCCCGAGGGCTGAAAGCTAGAATGCTGTCAGGAGGAGTTCAGCAGCATCTTCCAAGAGTCACCTGCTCAGGGGTATCTGAGCTACCTAGTCTCCATTGTACAGTCTTCGGGGTTACCTTATCGTATCCTTGAATATATATATGTATATATACATACATATAATCGGTGAAGCCAACAAAGGAACTACAATGGAGACTATAGGCTGTCATGATATCCTAGATTGATGTAGGAGCCCAAAGCAGTAGAATAGGGCTTGGAAGCTATGTGATCCAGGGATGTCCTGACTTTTCGTTCGGTGCATCAGGTCGTCGGGATGTTGCAATCATCCAAGGACTCAGCTTTGGAGGTTAAGTGAGACGAGAGCTGGTTTGCTGCCAGAAGCTTCCTGGCGAAGCTGGGGATTAAGTGCTGCGTTTGGGGTAGCCCTAAACCCTGAACCGGATATTGAGAATTGGATTATGCCTGCACTGTAAGAGCCCCACCTCTATGTCCATAAGGGCTGGGACCATAGAGCCGTTGCCATAGGATGAGATGCGATGATCTCAGCAGAAAGGTCCTACGGAGCCCTGGGGTGAAGCCCAAGAGGTGCTCCGTCCTGAAACCCTCCCCAAAACGCACACGCAATGCCCTCTCCCTAAGCTTGGAGATAACAGCTAAACCAGCTAAGAAACCCTAAACCCTAAACCCCTAAACCCTAAACTTAACCCCTAAAGCCCTAAACCCTAAACCCTCAAACCCAAAAAGACCCTTTCAATGCCATAAAAAGCAAAAGCACAGTCGAGTTCAGGTCCTCCGTGCAGCGCAAGATGGAACAGTTGGGAATCCATGCCCGCGTCCTCAGTACTTGGAGGTTCATGGGACTTAGGGACTTACTAACTAGGGTTATAAATAAGGCAACTATAACTCCAGTTAGGGGACTTAGGAACTAGGGTTATAAATAAGGTAACTATAATTGTAACCAGTTCGGGTACTAGTATACGGTAACGACGGTTAAGACTCCAATTAGGGTACTTATAACCTTACTTACTAAGTCCCATGATCCTCCAAGTATCCCATCAGCTCAACGGGGGTGTTCGGAAGGAAGGCTTGGGTTTTTGGGGACCAGAACGCAGGAATCACGGTGTAGGATGTTTTTCGGGTTCAGGGTTGAGGGTGTCGGTTCAGCGTTTGGGGTTTAGAGTTTCGGCGATTTCGGGGTTTAGGGTTGCAAAGCGCAGCCTTTTCTACAGACCCCAGTAACCCAGACCTTCCGATGCTACTGTTGGCTTGCACGATGGATCACTCAGGCCGCGATGGTGCTACCCCCTCTTCTACAGATGCTAGGGTGCATCATTACAGTCACGAACGAACGAACGAAGTGCAGGGACAGCTTCATTGTAGTCCTGGCTGAAAGATGTTTCGATATTGGTTTGGTTTGGGAGTTTCACGGTTTAGGGCTGCGCAACTCAATGGTTGATCTTCCTGCAATCGTCAAATCCTTATGCTGTCAATCCGCAGCTGCAACCTCCAGTACTTCGTCTAAACACGTGCCCAACCGGTGCTCCCGACAAGAAGTCCTACTAATTACCTCCGAACCCTAAACTCATAAGCCGACCCTGAGCTCCGTTAGATGGACCAGTCGGAACTTCCTCCTAGGCTGCAGACATGGAAGACTTGTTTGAAATGATCGACGAGGACTTGGAGGGCGACAGTGCTAGGCCCTAAGCCCTAAACCCTAAACACCCGAACCGTGGAGTTTGGTCTGACGGGTACTTCGCACCGAGGGAGGGATTTGTTGCTGTATTCAATTGTTGCAGGTGCCTCGTTAATAACAGCCTTGAACAAAGACCGGACATGTGCGAAATTCTGGTTTAAGCTGAATCACGAACCTTTCTTTCTGTGTTGTCCCGTGGCAGGACTACATGCAGAGAAGGATTTAGTGCAGATAATGTTGGCGTTGAGGGCGAATGCAAGATGATAAAGCTTGCAGCACGATGGGGTTCAGTGCAGGTTTGCTGGCTCATCATGTGGTACCGTACCCGGACATCTTCGTGCGCAAGAGAATACCTTATGGCTGGAGACGTCATATATGAAAAGGAAGCCTCAATCCACGAGTGCCAGCTTGAACCCCGAACCCTAAACTATCCCCTCAGTGCAGGTGCGCACTCAAGAATCCAAAATCAATGTACCCCAAGCCTTTAACCCTTAAAAGCCTACTCCACGCTGCCTGAGCGTGCGTGAGGACGGCTCCGGGCAGGTTACCGTCGATGAAGTCATTTCTGCTTTTATCCAACTGCACCCTAGCAGCAAGCAGTTTGGGATTTTGGTTTTGAGTTTCGGGTTTAGGGTTACTGCTGGCCTATCTAAGTTGTCTATCTATATGAAATTAAGTATGGCTTAGCCTAAGGTGCGCCGAAGCTGGCCTAGGGTGTAGGTATGTCTTGAGTACACAGTGTTAGTTTCACAACTCGCGGAGAGGAGGTTGCTGAGTGACCCTAAACCCTAAACCCTAAACCCTAAAAGCCCTAGGCCCTAAACCCTAAACCCTAAATGCCCTAAACCCTAAATCCTAAACCCTAAACCTGAGTGTGCAAGATGGTCGTTTCCAGGGTTCACAAAATCAACCCGAGCCTGTCTGCAGTGAAACAGATTCCTAAAGCCATCCGAGGCTTGCATCTTTTCAATCCTAAACCGACAACTCAACACCCTACACCGTAAACCCAAATAGCCCTAAACCCTAAACTCTGCCAACCCCAAAACCCGAAAGCCTAAACTCGAAGCCCTCAACCCTAAACCCATTCAGCCCTAAACCCTAAACTCTTAGCCCTAAAAACCCGAAAGCCCAAACTCTAGGCCCTGAGAGCCCTAAGCCTGGGAAGACTTTCTCAGGCGGGATCCCAACACGGCGGGCGAGAGAGGTCTCCTGGGTAAGGGTTTTGTGTTTAGGGTAGCATTTTTAGGGCTTAGCGGTTTAGGGTTTAGGGTCCCATTATGGAGTTTGGGGGTTTAGGGGTTTAGGGGTTTAGGGGTTTAGGGGTGTAGGGTTTAGGGCAGTTTAGGGTTGAGTAGTTTAGCCCGAGTCTCATCCGAACATACTACACCCTAAGGCTCAAGGCCCAAAACCCTCTATGCCTATACATTCAGGCCCCGCCTTTTACTATATGAAGTGTTGCAGCTTTCCCTCTTGTTTATAAACATCTCCTCTAGGTTGTTCGGAGTGGTGCAAACCCTGAACCCGTAAATCCTAGACCCTGAACCCCAACTCTACACCGAGCCCTCGCAGCCGGATGCTGGTGATGCACAGATGTAGTAGCTTAGGGCCTACCTGCCACCGGAAAGACCTGCCTTTGTGGGGCCTTTTAGAGTTCCTTATTAGATTTTCTATATTAATTAACTCCTTAAAACGGTAGGTCTTTTGGGGCCACAGGTGGGGTTAAGTTCAGTTTGTGCATATGCATATGTTGCTTTTGTATAGACACATATACATCTAATATTGATACAACTGTTAAGAATCCGGGCTTTCGTTAACCTCGAACCGGCCGTCCAGTGGGTTGGGCCCTTCCCCATTAGCCCAGTACACAGACGGAGACGGGTTCAAGCTAACGTTGTCAGTGAAAGTTGCGGAGGAAGAGGGAGGGAGAGAGGGATACATACATACATACGTACATACATACATACATACATACATACATACATGCATACATGCATGAATACATACATGCATGAATACATACATGCA
>CAJNDV010017002.1:43504-55180 GCA_905221635.1 Symbiodinium sp. CCMP2456 | reverse complement strand
CATGCATGCATGCATGCATGCATGCATACATACATACATAGACAAACATACATACATGCATGCATGCATACATACATACATACATACATACATATACATATACATATACATATACCTATACATATACATATACATCGACATATACATATACATATACATATACATCGACATTTACATACTAACATACACACATACATACATACATACGTACATGCATACATGCATGCATACATCAACACATACATACACACATACATACATACATACATACATACATACATACATACATACATACATATATATGTATGTGGGGAGCTGTTTTGTTCATAAAAGTCTTGAAATTTTTGATGCGAAGGCCAGATCTATCAGAGACAAGCACGCGGTTTATCAAAGAGATGCACATGATGTATCAAGAACATGTGTGGGAAGTATTATTCACGTGTGCCAGGGTTTGGGTAAAGGGATTGTCGGGTTTCGGATTTAGCTTCTAGGGTTTGAGGTTTTTAGGATATAGGGTTTAGGGATCCGTTGCACATGTCTGAGTTTTCCCATGAGCTTGAACCCCCCTCCTTTGTGCGTGATGACCCCGACCTTTTTCCAATAAATCAGGCTCCCAAGTGCTTGATAACGGCACTCCATGTGCTGAACCATGGCGCCTGAAAAAAACATCACCGTCTATTATTCTAATGCATGTATGTATTTATGTATGTATGTATGTATGTATGTATGTATGTATGTATGTATGTATTTACACATGAAGCAGTGTGTTTGTTTGTTGTGGTATCAAGATGGTTCAACATTGTCGAGGGTTGAGGCGCTACCTCTGGCAGGAGCAGCACTGCTCAGCAAGATCTTTGCTGAGGCGGAAGTCCAGCTTCACCAGATCATCGTGGAACTGATTTCGGGCTTTGCAATTTATATGATATCCGGGATGCAGAGTTTGGAGGGTTCGTGGCTCGTTGAACAAGTGGCTTGTTGAACAAGACCAGTTCTGGCAGTATTGTTGCAAAGGACGGCGCAGCCGCAGTCACACGGCGTAGTGATAACCTTTCGTAGTACTTCGCCCTCCTCTGCACAGACTTGCTCCGCTCACCTCAGCGATTCCTGGTGAATGGTTGCAGCTGTTATTTCGAAGACTGAAGACTCCAAGTGCGGCCGTGGGTCCACATGTCAACTGGCAGAATCCCACGCGTTTCAACATTGCACGCAAATCATCGAGATGTTGGTCCCCATTGTCCAACATAACCCTGGGTTTGTAGTTCTTCTGTTTGGTTGTGTCCACTACAGTCGTCGTTATAGCTGTGAGTCATCGTCTGCACCATCAACCATCATCGTCATCATCGTCGGCATCATCACGTGAAGAGTTTTGTTGGACTGATTCTAAACTTTACTTCCTGCCTGCAGGCTGATTCCGATAAGAGCGGTTCCCTGGACAAGGACGAGTTCGTGACGGCGCGACACGACAGACGGCTTAGGGTTTCAGTGCATTCCAGGCCTCAACGCTAACCCGTGGGGGTTCCTTATTATGATGATAGTATACTGGGCCAAAACCCTATTTTAATGATTAAGGCCTCTATATTATTTCAGGCTGTCCAGCAGGTGCTCCTGATCGGGCTTGTAGCAGAATGTTGAATTCGCATGGCACCAGTTCTAAGGAATAGACCTTGATTCATAATAGGGATCCTACTGTTTATCAATCCGCAAGCAGGCGTTGGTGTGCTGCGCTTGGGTTTCAGAGATGTCTCTTGGGTTTATAGGGATAAGGGTTTAGAGTTTAGTAGAATTTAGGAGTTAGGGTTTAGGGTTTAGAATTTAGGGTTGAGAATTTAGAGTTTAGGGTTTAGAGTTTCGGGTTAGGATCTCTTCCCGGCAGGAGGCAGCAACACGTACTTTCCAAAGCACACTCGAACCTTCAACCCTAAACCCGCATCCTCGCCTTGAGCTTCGTACGGTTGATGATATAAATCCGTAGATGATATAAATTCTGCATGGCCCATGAGAAGGAATATACCATAATCCCCATAGTTTAGGGTCCGTAATGCGGGGTTTATATCATCAACAGTAGAGTTATCCTGGCAGAGCGTCCTGTAGCTGCCCCCCAAAAGCTCTTTAAACCCCAGCCCGAAACCCTAAACCCCTAAACCCTGAACCCTAACCCTATAAACCCTATAAGCCCTAACCCCAAACCCTGAACCGTTGGGAGCCCCGAATCTCGACCCGCCGAAGCCCCAAAAATGTTTCTGGACCCTACGAAGCTTAGGGTTGAGGGTCGGCCCTATAAGCCCTAAACCCTCCTAGACCTAAGCTTGCCCCAAACCCTAAACCCTATAATATAGGGCCTTTGATAACTACCAATACTATTCTGGGGGCACCTCATTATAATTTTAGCATAATATACACCAAAACCCTATTCTAAGTATTAAGGCCCTACATTAAGAATTTGATGGTTTATAGGGACATCATAAGCCTGGTTAGGATAGGTTTTGCGATGGCTTGCGGTCTCAATTTTCGTGTTGAGGAAGCCAAGGCTACATCCATCATTAGTCCTGCTCTCTTGGGCCACAGGTCTTCTGTCTTTAACCTTCAAGGCTTCTACCCGAAAGCCTCAAAACGCTATAGCCTAGAGCCCCAACCTGAAACTACAGAAACTACAGCTGGGATGAGGCTTTCTCTCACGACTCCGTCACGCAGCAGCTCAAGTCCCGAAACCTCAAGGTGGGAACTTCTGACATGTGAATGTGTGCGTGTGTTGGGGTTTAGGGTTTAGCGTGGTGCATGTGTTTGGGGGGGGGGGGCAGGTTCGGCTTAAAGCGCCTCGAAAAGGTGTTCCGAGGTTCGGACGGGAGCTTCTTGAATGTCGGGGTTACGGATGTCCAAAACCCAAAACCCTAAACCCTAAACCAAACTTAAACGCGTACAAGGCTAGTTTGCTTTGGAGCTCAAAGCCTTGTTTCTTTGCCTTGCCTGGCCGTTGGGCGAACTCGCTTCTTTTACTTGTTATATATACATATATGTATATACTTGATCCATGTATGGGACGGGTTATCGAAGCCGAGAGCAGCTACACTACCACTTTCCGGTATGAGAAAACTTAAAAATGAGAAGCGCTGCCACTGATATGCATGGAAGCAGAGGGTGTTTTCAAAAACAATCCTAGACCCGAAACCCTAAAACATCTTAAACCCTAAAGTTCAACCCTGAACCATCAAACACCCAATCTCTGAACCCTAAACGCTGTTGTCAGTGCTTTCCACCAGAACTGGCACCACATCTACTTGAAGGATCGGGAGACTAAGGAAGCAGGTTCTAGCCGGAGTCATAAGTGCTCTACTTGAGGCTTGAACCCGCAACAATGCCAAACCCTAAACTAAACCCTAAACTTGAAACCGTATAAACCGTAAACCCCAAGCCCAAAGCTAGTTACCTATAACATGCTTTCTAAGTCCCTGGCCCCACCTGGGTCTGCTGATAAGGGGAGGTCCTTATTACAAGATCCCTACAGTGCCCTCAAGGGTACGATAGGGCTCCATAATTGGATCCCCCTTAAAGGGTACTGTAGGGTTCTTTTTTAATCGGGTCCCCTTACAGGACGAGCCTTAGAGTCACCCTTAACGGGGACCCTTAAGGGCACCTTCTGATAGATCCCTATGGTGCCCTTAAAGGAGACCTTATTCTTAGTCTAGATTCCTATAGTGTCCTCAAAAGGAGCAAGACCCTAAACCCTAAACCCTACATGAACCCTAAACCCTTATACCCAGGAACTCCAATATCCCTTAATTAAGGAATATACCTTAAATCACATTAGGGATCCTACTATAATTGGTCTATTCCTTAATTAAGGGATATGGGAGTCTCTTACCCCCTAAACCCTAAACCCGAAACCCTACATGAACCCTAGACCCTTAAAGGAGCACGGAGCGCCTTGAGGTGCCTGAGTGGGAGACCCTCTTCGGTGCCATGGACGAAGACGGAAGCGGGTCGCTCACCTGGGAGGAATTGCGCGAAGGCGCGGATCACGTTTGGAGTCTTGGGGGCTTTTATGGTTTAGGGTCATAGGGTTTAGGGTTTAGGGTTTAGGGTTTAGGGTTTAGGGTTTATGGCTTAGGGTTATGGGGTCAGAGTTTAGGGCTTTTTTAGGATAAGATCCAGGGTTAGGTTTCGAGCTGGGAACTTTTCAAAATGCGGAGAAGCAGGCATAGTGCAAGCATCATCCAAACGTGAGAGAACACGAGCGCACGCAAACAATCGCAGCCGGCCCAGGTGTGTGCGTCGAGCTGTTGAATTTGGGAGTTTCCGAAAATTAGGGTACCTTATTTTGGGGGTGCTTATCATAAAGATCTTACTATTTAGGGTACTATATTAGGGTCCCCTATTTTCGGAAATCCCCATTTATATACCCAGCTATCTATCGCTTTCAACTTTCCTGTAGCTTCGTTCAATGTAGGCAAATAGCAAGGTGCGTTTGTGGACATAGGGGCATGCTATAGTTTGTATTTTGCAGGAATGGGTGATCTTGTCTGTGAGTTTGTCATAGCATCAGCGCATGCAGCATGACGAATTCTTAAGATATGTGCATGCGTGCAGCTACATTGGCTTGGATGGTTAAGTAAGTAAGGATGCCAGGTACCTATGCTCAAACGCTGGAATTTCCAGGGGTTGGAGCATGGAGCGCTTTGCATTCGCAGTTTTCGTTGGCCGTGTTCTGGAAGACTGTCGGAACCTATAGGTCATCTGGTCCAGAGACCTGGTAACTTATCCTGGCGCCATATCTTCCCTCAAGGCCCCAAAGGCCACCAATGCAAAAAGCTTTCAAATCCCCAAAGCAAAATCGGATCCTCCCCAAACAGTGTGACCCCGAACTGTACAATCTAGACACCGTGAAGCTTTGGTTCAACTCCAAGAGCCCTTGCGAGGATTTAGGAGGATGCGAGGATTTAGGAGGATGTGCGGTTTAAGGTCTAGTCCGACCCTAGAGCAAACTCTTCAAAGCTTGTAGAGCCCACATATAATGGCTTCTAGCAACCTTAAGCGCACCCTTATCGAAATTCTTACAAGTACCCTAAACCCTAAACCCTAAACCCTTGTCGAACTTCTTACAGAAACCCTTACTAAACCCTAAACCCTAAACCCTTGTCCAACTTCTTACAGAAACCTTAAACCCTTGTCGAACTTCTTACAGAAACCCTAAACCCTAAACCCCAAACCCTTGTCGAACTTCTTACCGAAACCCCTCAAAACGAGCCTTCAGCAGTGATGGCGCAGGCTTGGTCTCCTATTGGGCGCGCCAGGCGATGGAGGCCGTGGCCGAAGATGATTGGGGTTTGGGGTTTCAGGGTTTAGGGTTTCAGAGGTTTAGGGTTTTTATAAGGGTAAGGTTCCCTTAAGGATTCCTTTAAGGGATCTGTAGGGTTTTGTAAAGAATTTTGAAGGGTTTAGGGTTCCCATAAGGATTCGTTTAGGCTTTCGGGTTTAGGATTTGCGGCGTTCAAGGTTTAAGGTGTAGGTCGGAGTGTAGGGAGTATGGGCTTTTGGGACTTTTGGGTTTAGGATATCATCTGGGGGTCAGGTTTTAGGTTTTCATCGCTTTTGCTTTGCTGTATGCCTGTCATCCAGGGGCCTTCTGCAAACTTGCGGAGAAGTTCGAAACCCTACTGTGAATCCTTCTGTAAATCCTGCACTCCTGAACGATACATCGCGGGTCAGAGAGCCTGCATGCTTAGGACAAATGTTTAATGCATGTGTAACAGTCTAAACAAACTTAAACCCTAAACTTCAACCCCTTTAAGATTTAGCTCCATGGGAAGTGGCATAAAGAAGCCCATGTATCAAATTGCACCTCATTGAACTGACCTGATCCGAATAGCCGAAGAGGTTCGGCATGTTTGGTGTATGTTGTATAGGTTTCTTTGATGCTAAAGGTTCTTTTAAGGGGGTCCGCAAGAGCTGCTGCTATAAGGGGTAGGAACGACCTCCGAACCGGAAGCCCCGTCTTGGGCAGAATCCCTTTTCTTTGGGATGTAGGGCTGCGTGGTCTGAAAGAAGAGGGCTTAGGGCGTTAGGCTTAAGGGGTTATTGCGCGCTTTGCAGCAAAGCCATTCAGCAAAACACAGAAAACCGACTGACCTGACACAAGGACAGCTTAGACAGATCATCCAAACGGTGCTCTACTCGAGCCTTTATTCATGAGCCTAAAGGTTCCCGTAGACGAAAATCCCCAAGCCAGGAAATCCTAGACCCTAAACCGTATGCTCTTTGGTTTAGATCGCTTAATCGGAACTTTCAGCGACGAACCCCCTGCCGTTTCTGAGGCGCCCACAAAGTGAGGCGCCACCTCGGCCGACATGCATCGAATTTTTTGTTTTAAGGTTTTCCGGCTTTGGGAAACTTTCCGGGCTGACGATCTTGGGTGAGTGTTGCTTCAGGATGATTCTGGTGGTGTTTGTACCGCACCCTCATTTGCATCCGACGTCGAAAGTGGAGCCTCTCTCTCTCTCTCTATATATATATATATATAACCCTAATGCCCTAAACCCTAACCCTTCATAGATCTGGGTCCCAAACCTGATGCAGAGCTCGCCATCGTATCTTGATCTCCTGAACTTTGGAGTTAGGAAACGCACTTTACTCAGACGAGCGTCAGTTTTTGTCGAGACATCGGGCTTGCACCTACTTAGAGCAGCGGCCGTACCTTCAGGACGTTGCCGATAAACCCTAAACCCTAAACCCCTAAACCCTAAAGAGAGAGAGATAGAGAGAGAGAGAGAGAGCGAGACATCCGTGGTGTGTAAGCTCCCTTGGTCGGTCACCCCAGGTAGGAGGTTCTGCGATGTTGGAGGGATCAGGGCTTTATGATTCGAGCCACGTTCCACCCGGTCACCCCCTTCCCCCCGAAACCAAGACCAAGCAACAAAAGAAAGGATTAATGAGCCATCACATCCGAGACCAGTTTGTCTGTTCTGTGTTGTGCGTATATTGCAGGGGTCTGTCGTCAGTCAAAGACTTCCGCCCTGAACCCTCCATGTTGGCAGCTGTTTTTGTCTGGCCAATAACTTGGTCTTTTGCCAGCCTCTGCGAGTTTCCTCTGCACAATTGTCTTGTTCTTGCGCTAGAAAGAGGAAAAGGTCGGGGTGAGATTTGTTGGATTGAGTTAGGGTTTAGGGTTTAGGGCTTAGAGGGGCAACAGCAACGACATAAACACCAGCGGTTGCATTCAAGACCGCAGTACTCACCAACACCAAACTCCTTTTAGTAGAAGCTCTAGCATATGTTGATGATTTGCAACCTAGTCATCATGCGGACTTGTTAGACAGGAAGCTAAACATCCAGTTTCAGCTTGTGCTAGTTCGGGTTGAGAATCAAAGCGGTGTAATATAGGGGCGTGAATAATGACCAATACTATTTTGGGAGCCC
The DNA here is from genome assembly GCA_905221635.1 of Symbiodinium sp. CCMP2456. Classification (NCBI taxonomy): domain Eukaryota; class Dinophyceae; order Suessiales; family Symbiodiniaceae; genus Symbiodinium; species Symbiodinium sp. CCMP2456. The sequence goes on along the minus strand of CAJNDV010017002.1, from coordinate 47,770 downwards.
CTTCGTATAATTATAGTATAGCATACCGCAGAGCCCTATTCTAATCATTAAGGCCCCTACATTAGACGACCCCACGAATGGTGATGCTCGCTCTTCGGGAAACTTTCTTGGCTCGCCTGTGCCATCAAAGCCGCTGCTAGGTGGCAGCATCCAAGTTAGGGTTTAGGGTTTAGAGCTCATGTAATTACCCCAAACCCTAAACTTAAAACCCTATGCCCTAAACCCTACCCTACCTAAACCCTAAACCCTAAACCCTAAACCCAAACCCTAAACTTAAAACCCTAAGCCCTAAACCCTACCTACCTACCATACCTTCATGTTTGCCAAGCCGAGGCCCGGAAACATAGTTTGAGAGGATACGCATACATCTTGGTAAAGGACGGGTGTTGATTCATTGCGTCTCCTAGTTCTTGTTAAGCACGCGGTAGGAAAGGATCGCTCTCCCAACCAACAAGAGCTGTTCATCACTTTCGGGTTTGAAGTTGGGGGGATTTCGGGATTCTGGGTTCAGGGTTTAGGCTTTTCAGTTTAGGGGTTTAAGGTTTAGGGGTCCAGAGTTTAAGGTTAGGGCCCTCCACCCAACCGGGACCTCGGAGCCTAAGCAGCTGCATCCCGGGTCCATGAGTCCTGCCTCAGGGCTTGACGGACTTGTCCTGTGTTTTGTCGGCCTCCGTTGCAGGTGATGGCTTTTGTGTAGTCCATATTCCTCAGGGGCTTCGGGGCTTCCTGGTTATAATATGGCCTCGGTGCGTGATCACACAAGGTTTCCCAGTGGGGTTTCATGGGGATATAGGCAGCGGCAGTTGCTTGTCCATGAACCACATGGACCGAATCTGTACCGTGTTATGATGCGGTTTGAGAACCATGGGACCCAAACAGGGCTTTATTTATATGAATGTTTGTTGTCCGGCTCTCTATTATCTTTGTGAGGGTCGGAAAGCTTCCAGGCTACAAATTGAACAGTAATCTTGGGATGCTTCCCATCCTGGCGGCTTCCAGTTTCCCCCTTTTTCAGCCAGCAGCCCCTCTGAAGAAGGAGGGCGGAGAGAGCAGCAAAAAGCAGCCAGTATAGGATGTTCTGGGTTCGGGGTCTACAGGTGTTTACAATTTACAGTAGGGTTTATGGCTTTCGAGTTGAGGGAGCACATTTCTGACAAGAGAGGAGGAAGTGCTTGGTTGATGCACGTCCTTCGTACGAGTGTTTTCCTTTGGGTTCTGGGTCTGCCCTAAACCCTAAACCCTAAACGGCCCTAAACCCTAAACCCTTCAATCTGTACGGTTCTCTCGTCCCGCGCGCATGCAAGCCTCAGCCCTACACTCTTCGTCGCGCTGAGCACCATATTGATCGACACCATTGGGATACCTAGCCGCGAAACCCTAAACCCTATAGACCCCAAGCCCGACACTTTAAACCCTAGACCTTAACCCTAAGGGTCCTAAGGACCCAATAGTTAGGTACTCGGTTCTAGGATAGTAGTTATGTAGGTTAGGATTTTGGAGAGTGTATGATTATTAGGTACTTGGACCCTTGGGGTAAGCCCGAAACTCTAAAGCCTATAGATGCTAAACCCTGAAGCCCACAAGCTTCGAAGTGACAGCTCGGACTTGCTGGTTTCAGGGACACTAGACGCAGGCCCCTTGATCTGCAACCCTCTGTAAAAATACAACAATAATATAATATAGGATATAGACTGGTATATATTTTGCATACAAACTGATCAAAGTATGTGGCATGTTAAATATTATGTATGATAGAGCCCTCATCGCTTCCCCAAGTTGCCGTCATCTTGCAGGTGCGCCCTCTCAAGTCTCAAGCCGCGATGGGTTTAAGGTTAATGGCCCCACTCTGAGATTGCAGCTGCAACACATTAAGGGTTTAGGGTTTAGGGTTTAGGGGTTATAGTAGACAGCGGAAGTGAGGAGAGACGACAAACCACCGCCAGCAACAACAGCAAAATATAGCAACCACCACCCAGAGCGTGAATGAAACTGCGAGCCATGACTGGATTCAAGCTGCTGCTTTGGATCTGGCTTCTCCTTCACAAGGCACGTCTCGTTTGTATGTCGTGTGAGTTTTCTTTCGGTACCTACAGTATTCATTAAGTCTGATCACAAGTGTTTTGTTGTACAAGCTTTGAGTAGTTATGCAAAACATGAATCCTCCTTCCAACACCACACAGCTGCCAAATCCAGCGCCAGTCATAGCATAATGCAGCAACCCCAATGCAAAGCCTCAGCATTTAAAAGCCACTCACGTGCTGAACCTCCTACGCGAATCACCGAACAACGCGTGCCTGGCCCCTTCGTCGTCACATTGACACAAAAACCTGACACTCCAAACCCTGAACCTGGCTTAGCAGCCGCCCCCTCTTCATCCGCTAATTGAAACAGTAACCCAAGATGTGAGCATTACAAATAATACCCGCTTCGGGCTGTACAGTCGTTAGATTGGTGAAAACCTGTAGTCAACGTACTGAATATGTAGTATAAGGTAGTATACACCAGAACACTCTTGTATAGGCCCTCGCATTAAGTGTAAACAGCCTTCAAAACTTTTTGGCACTGAATCAAATGTTCCGAAGCCCCACCAGATCGTGTGAGGTGCCTGCTGAATCAACTTGCCTCGACAATGCGATTCCCTCCGGCACCTGAGCTCTAAACCTTAAACCCTCAACCCGAAACCCCAAACCCGAAACCCCAAACCCTAAACCCGAAACCCTAAACCCGAAACCCTAAACCCTAAACCCTGAGAAGAGCCCCGTCAAATCCTTGCAATTCCAAACCTTTACCCGACTCCAAACGATAGAGGCGGTCGGGGTCATGGCGCGTGGTAAGTATGGAGTTACGGGTTTAGGGTTTGTGGGTTTAGGGTTTAGGGCAGGCTAAACCGGGGTTGTGCACAAGTAGCCCATACTGAGCTTGTCCTACTTCTAACTTATAGCTAAATTATAGCGATACGCCTACGTAACCCAAGTTGCTAAGAACCCCTGAGCTGCAAGGGGACCTTTACTCTCTAAAAAGGTACGTTGTGAAGTATGGTTCAGGATGATGAGACTGTGGGTTCCATTGAGGGTTTAGGGGTTTAGGGTTTAGGATTCAGGAGGTTTGGTATTTTGGGGTTCGCCGCATTTACATACATGGTTGTATAGGGTTTGGTTTAAGGAGGGTTGAGGTTTGGGGCTAAGACATTTATGTGGTTGAGTTACAAAAATTCGTGGCTTGGAGATCGGGGCTTTTGAGCGGTTTCAGGGCCTTTTTTTGTTTTGTATAGAGGGGTCTGCACCTTCATCCCCAAGCCGCAGGCCGCAACCTTAAAACTTGAAACCCTCTCCATTCCGAATCAAGACAGGAGCAAACTCTTCAGGACTTCACGGGTTGGGGACATACGGCTGATGGACAAAATCCTGCATGACCTTATATACCTAAACTATGGGGTTTATGGTACTTTATTATATTTGGGTCATGCAGAATTTTGTCCATCAGCAGTAGGGTTCAAGTTTTTGGGGAATTATCAGTCCAAGGCTGTGTTCTCATTAGGGAAGACCTTGCAGACCTTGGGCGATAAAGCCTGTAAGCGGTAAAGTCCTAGACCCTAAATAAAACCTCCCGAGCCATTCGACAGCCCCGAGTCCAAGGAGCTGAAAACACCAAGCTTTAGAAGTGGGCGTAGCGTTTTTTTGGGACATTTGTTTGAAGCGGGCTGTCTTACATGGGGGCATCCACAAAAACAAAAAAGCTACTCATGCGAAGTTTGAGGCCAGCCCAAGTTGGGGTGGGGGTAAGGGCTCATTGCCACCCCCGCCGCCCACCAGAACGACGAGTGTCAATATTATTGCTTGGGTTTAAAGAGATATCTGTTCTTATGATTAACAGTTAACGTATTGTTCCAGTGTAGAACCCTTCCAAAACCCCTGCAGATCTATACTTTAGAACCTCTGTAGAACCCTTGTAGATCCCTGTTGGATCCCGCAAATAAAAACGCTGATAGGATTCGGTAGATCCCCCATGAACCCCCTAAATAAGTCCTGAAAGTGCCCTTTAAAAACCCTTAAAGAACCCTTGAAAAGAACCCTTAAAGGACCCTTTAAAGGAACTCTTAAAGGACCCCCTTGATGGAACCCTGAACCCTTAAACCCCTTATTCTAGGAGGGTGGAACGCCCTGGGGGCCCCATATTTACAGTATTTTCTCGTGTTTCCAAGCAAAAAATGTTCCGGAAATAGAAAGGTGACGAAGCACGTGTAATTGCACTCATCTCCAAGCCAAA
>CAJNDV010017002.1:20786-37200 GCA_905221635.1 Symbiodinium sp. CCMP2456 | reverse complement strand
TAGAAGTATGTAAATAAATCAATGTATGTACATATGTATATACACGTCACATACACATACACCTGCACATGCACATCTACATATACGTACATACATACATACATACATACATACATACATACGTGCATGCAGGCATGCATGCATGCATATTTGCATAACACACACATAGATAAATGCATACATACATACATGCATGCATGCATACATACATACATAAACACACATGTACCGGTTGTTGATGCCAGTAGCAGTGCATCACCAGGTATTTGGGTTGGTCTTCACTGTTTCTCCATGCCTAGTCACAGATTTGCCGTTTCTCTCATTATCAGCATGGCTATCGTCCCAACAACCGTCGCTGCAACTAACATCCCCGAATCCTAAACCCTAACCCCAGCAACAACAGGCTCATTGAGTAGCATCGCCAACACCCTAGAACAGAAATATTTCCTTCATCTGGGTTGGTTGTTTGCTGCTTCTGGGAGCAATTGGGGCCAGTACAGGTATCACTAGTTAAAGTCTTGATGTCTTTTTTGGTATACATGTGGGGTACTACAGCTGTTGCAGATCATTGATTTGTACGACTGCTTGAACACCCAACCCTAAATCCGAACCCCTTGTAAATGCGTATAGAGCTCTTGAACCTGAGTTCAGCTAGAAACCACTAAAGCCCCACAACTTCGTTCGCAAGGCTATGTTGGCAAGACCTCCCTCTTTTTCCCACAACGCGTTTTGGAGGATGCCGCACGTCCGAAGTTAGCTGACAGTTGCACAGGTATGCTGAGCCATAGGCCCTAAAGTAGTTCCTTTTGGGGTTCATATTTAGAATCCTATTAGGGAATCCCCAAAAGGAACTACTACGGGGCCTATAGGGAGCTATTTGTCAAGACCCGATCTCTCCAGTTCAGGTGCATGGGAGGAGACTTTGAGCTTTTGCAGAACAGCTGTTCAGGGTTCAGGTTTTTGCACTTTTGCAGAACAGCTGTTCAGGGTTCAGGTTTTTGCATGTTGATGTTGTCTGTTTACCGCAGCTTCCGTACATTGGGTAGTTGGGATCTTTCAGCGTCCGACGTGCTTGTAAAGACTTGGCAAACTCGTATCCTGATTGAGCTTCGGAGAAGGACCGTGTGGTTGCTAGAAAAGACCTTGGAAGTACTGCTAAGCTGTCATAAACGAAACCACGAAGCATGCAGCTGTATGGGAGTTTCAGAAAATTAGGGGTACCTTATTTTGGGGTCATTATAATAGGGATCCTATTAATTAGGGTACTATATTAGGGTCCCCTATTTTCGGAGACCCCTGTATGAAGCCCGAAGTCTTGTCGGACACCGAGGCTTACTATCAAGCCGGCACAGCACTGGACTACTTCCGCGGCTGGAACGTCTCCTGGACCTCTCTGCAGCTTAAGCTTTTTCTAGGATAGGTGTCGGATTATGGATGGAACTCTGCGTTTCTCCAGGTTCTTTAGGCTTGCAGACATAGGGTTCGCTGCTTCGGGCTTAGGACGTGCACCGGTGGTTGACAAAAAGCCGCCATAAACCTCGTAGCTCAGCCATCCGCTTGGCCCAGGGCCAAGATGGATGCCTTTCTAGCCCCAAACACTAAACCCCTAAACCTTAAACCCCTAAACCCCAAACCTTAAACCCCTAAGCCCTAAACCCTAAAAACCCTAAACCCCTAAACCCTAAACCGTGCTCGGCTCTTCAACCCTAGAGCCCTAAATACTAAATCCCTAAGCCTGAGAACGCTGTAAAACCCGACCTAAACCCTAAACCCTGTAAAACCCTGAACCCAAACCCTAAACCATAAACCCTAAACCCCTTTGCAGGAGCTCTCCCTGGACGTTCTTTGACAGGTTGGGTTCCATCAACCGGAGCCTTCTCTACCCCTGCAAGCCCGGCTGCACTTGAGGGATTTTGGGCTCTGGGGGAGTCTTAGGGTTCAGACTAGGGGTTGAATATAGGGGCCTAGATAATTACCAATACTATGTTTTTTGTTTTTTTTTGAGGTGGCGGGGTGGGGTGGGGATCCTTATTATTGTTATAGTTTTAGTATCATGGGCCCCAAAACCCCATTAGAATTATGAAGGCCCCTATATTAGGATTCAGGGGCTTTGGCTTCAGGCTTTAGGGATTTGCGGACCGGGGGGCTTCAGAAAGTGGGGGATGCTTTCATACTAGTGAGGACCCCGGTTTTTGTTGGGGCCCGAGGTCCATGGCAAAGTCCCGGGTTTTCTGAAACGGTTTAGGGGTTAGGGTTTAGGGTTTAGGGTTTAGGGTTTAGGGTTGGTTTTGGGGTTTAGGGTTTAGGGTTTAGGGTTTAGTATTTAGGGTCCCATGTCAACTTTTCTCCGTTTCATTGGGTGGAAACGGTGGAAAGGGCCGCGAAACGTCTGAACCGAATCCTGTCTTCGCAGTAGATGACTTCGTGCTTCCAGAACCCGAGTCCACATCAAACTCGAAGCCCCAATTAGGGTATAGGGTTGAGGGTTTAGGGAACTCTAGACACCTAACCCTTAAACCTAAACCCTGCACTGCAAGTCCTCAGTCCCTGCATTGCTGAATCTGGCAGAAATCCCGGTACTCTGATAAACGAGAAGGGGTCGAATCTAATATGAATGTTCCAGAAGATAAGGTCCCGATGTACACCCCAAACGGCGGTGTCCGCAATATAGGGGCCTTAATAATTGGAATAAGGTTTTGGGGTGTTCCTTATATAATTATAGTATAATAGACCCCAAAACCCTCTTCTAATCATTAAGGCCCCTAAAGGCCCCTATATTACCCTGAATAAGGTTGCCCTTCTTGTCTGAAGCGCCACACGTTGATGTTCATCTCGGTGTGCTTGTGCAGAGTTTGGATCAGCAACCTGCGGATTCACAAGATCGTTTCCCTCTCTGCCGACAGCGCACCCCCAAGCCCTAAGATCCTAAACCCTACATAAAGCCCTACGATCCGAAACCCCAAAACTTAGCATCCTAAATTAAGCCTAAATCTTAGCATCCTGGAGCCTGGTACCCCAGCACCCTAAAGTCCCGAACCAGAAAGCTGAGGCAACCAGACGCGGTTCATGCTCAGCAAGCCCAATGAAGACTATCTGAGCCGCTTGGAGAGGAAGCTCACGGGTTTCGGAGTTTTTGGGTTTTGGGGGTTTACGAGATTTTAGGGGTTTGGGGGGGGTTTTTGGGATTTAGGGGTTTGGGGGGTTCAGGGGTTTAGGGGGTTCAGGGGTTTAGGGGTTGGGTTTAGGGGAGAGGTCCAATCCAAGTGTTTGGTCCGTGGCTTTGTCTGCTTGCGTTTGAGGGGCTGTGGGCGGATACATTGGCTGTTGGCATACCCGAGCTTACACAGGTGATGATGCCTAAACCCTAAACCCGAAGCCCTAAACCTAAACCCTAAACCCTATAATTACCTGAGGTTACACAGGTGATGCGGATGGCCTGCAGCGAACTCCCAGCGGGGAGCTGGTGGCCATTTGCCCAGACGGTGGCTAAGTCAGCAGTATGGCCGGTTTAGGGTTTAGGGGTTTAGGGGTATGGGTTTAGGGGTTTATGGTTTAGGGGTTTAGGGTTTAGGGTTTAGGGTTTAGGGTTGGGTCTTATAGCAGTTCTGGTAGAATATTGTGCCTATGCGGATGCGCATAGTCTCGTCATCTATGCATGTAGAGTGTGTTCATCTGCATACTGCCGTCTGTGTTTTTTTTGCATGAATCATGTTCTTGTTGCTATATACTATTTATTTGTTGTGGTTGTGTTTCGAGTGGTGTGCAACAGGTATCCCAGGAACACACCACGCCTGAACTCATAGACGGAAGTACAAGCTTGCATAGATACATACATGCGTACAAACATACATATGTAAATACATACATGCACATATGCATGTACATTGGTATATGCATATGCACATACATACACAGATTTAGATAGATAGGTAGACAGATAGATAAATAGATAGAGAGGTAGTTAGGCAGAAATGTATACATGTGCATGTATATAATTTCATGTACACAACACATACAACTAACCACACATCAGTCAGGGTGGAGCCAGGCCATGTGGTATCAGAACACTCGAAAAGTGTTTTCTGTTCAGTGGCGAGGAGTAGCATATATATATATATATATTTTTTTATATGTACGCATGTATGCATGTATGTATGTATGTATGTATGTATGTATGTATGTATGTATGTATGTATGTGTGTGTGTGTACATATGTCTGTATGCATGCATAGATACATACTTACATACCTACATACATACATGCATGCATACATACATACATACATACATACATACATACATGCATATGGGTAAATTTCAGTTCCGTTATCAGTATTCTACTGCATCCATTGTATTCTAGGCTGTTCTGGTATGGCATGCTATGCAAGACTTCTCGGATTTGGGGTGTTCTTGCTGCTGTGTGTTGATGTCCAGACAAGCCTGCTTCAGATTGAGGTTTTCGGGTAAGGCCGGCAAGGATGTCTCGATTTGAACGACAGGCTACTTCTGGCTTCCACCCTCCTGCCGCGATGATGCCTCCAAATGCGCAGCTCGTCGGCACATGCAAATTAAAAAAGCTCAGACACCTGAACTCTGAACGCCAAACCTGCCTGCCGCGCTGCCTGAGGTACCCTACATCACTGGAGGTCTTGGCTGGCAGCTGGATGAGGTCATGCAGAAGGCCTTGCATAGCCCGACGATCAGTTGTGACGACGATGACTGCGAAGTCACTCGGCATGGCCACCATCCTCATCCTCATCTCCTCATCGTCCTCATCGTAGAAGTTCCAGTACAAGAATGTGTTGTCATACGTGCCATTCGAAAAAAAGCATTCGCATGATGAGCAATGCTGGCAGTACTCGCTGTAGTCTTCGTCGCAGATGTGTAGTGGTTCGGGAACGAAGGCCTCGGGGGCCCATGTCCCAGCCTTCCGCCTCCCAAGCCCAGAAATCATGTTACGCACCAAGCTTGTTTGATTGGGGGTGTTGAGGTTCACGAACCAGGGAAGGGCCCGAGTTCGATTGTGCATGGCATCATCGTGATTATCGCCTTTTGGCCTTCATCTTGAAGGCTTTCCGGTTGCAGGGTCTGAGTGCGTTTGTACCGACATGGCCTGTGAGCATTAGATGTTTTTGGCAGGTGTCTCGGCATTTTTCCTGGCATGGTACCTCCCTTTTGGTAAGTTGGTTTAAGCCTCCGCGAACAAGGCGTAGCCATTGTGGCTGAAGCTGTTTCAGATGCAAGCTGCGCGATACTGCGCTCAGCGGTCAGTTGGCGTGTTTCTACTACTGTGCGTGCTTGTGCGATGGTCAGGTTTGCCGGTGGTGCATGAGCCAGGCAAGCAACCCTGCAGACGTGCCACACTTACTTGGAAGGAAGGCTTCTGTGCTAGGAGACTCGTGCACCCTCGGAGACGTGTGCCAAGACCCGCAAAGTTGCAGCGCGACACAATCCCATGGAAGCAGATCGGTGTGCTTCCCTGGCTCACAGGCAAAGACGACCCAAGCTTCAGGGACGGTTACTTTGGACGTCAGTGGACGCTTCATCGCGGTTCTGCGAGGGTGCGCTTCAGCATCAATGAATCCTTGGGTCTACTGAATGACCTAAGGGAGGGCACCCGGCCGGCTTCTCCAGATGGACATGATAGCATACATCACTCGCAGAATTACCTTGGAGGTCAAGGCGACATGGATTTCGCGTCATGCGTGCGTTCAGCTCGCGCCCCTAACGTCGATTTGGTGGCCACGTGGCCCAAGGATGGGAGCGATTCTAGAAGATTAGGACCCGGAGTAGACCCTTATTTCCTTGTTGAGGGTTGGGGCTCCCTCATAATCCCCTTAAAACCAAAAAGGGCACCCTTTTCATTCCTAGGTTACTCCTGGGTCTGAAAGACTCAAGTCGGCATCCATGAGTCGGGCGGACGGCTGGACCGTCAAGGATTGGTTGGACTGCGCAGGTGTTTGTGCAATGTTGAACCTGGGTCCTTGTTGGAGACAAATTTTGCATTTTTGTTATAATAAAGCCATAATATGGATTAAAGATGATCATTTTTAATATAGTTCCCACAGGGACCCAGGAACCAGCGAAACCTGAGCTGCGATCGTGAACTTGCAGAGCACGGCGATGCCTGGACGTTCATCTTGAACGGTGTGCAAGCAGCCAACGGTTGTTTACGAGGCCTGCACCATTCACTGTGGGCTGCCTTATGCCTGGACACGCAAATCAATGCCTACTTGAGCGCACCATCTGCCCAAGGTTTGAACATCCATTCTGATCCTCACGATGTCTTTGTCTTGCAAGTAGAGGGGAAGAAGCTCTGGCATATACTGGAAGGAGAGGCGCTAAGTACGCAAAGCTTTACTTTAACCCCTGGAGACATCTTGTACATGCCAGCTGGCCTTCATCACTTTGCTGAAAGCCTTGACATGTCGTCACTCCACATTACCATCGGCGTTCGCAGAGAAAGTTGGACCGCTTCTGCGCTCTTGGCTGCATGGATCGAAGTCGATCCATGCGTATCGCTAGCCGATGGCAAACTGACAAATGATACAATGCACAAGATGAAGTTGCTGCATCAGCGTGTTTCTAAACACTTTCTTCCATGGGATGCATGCAACCAAATGCTTGCAACATCTCTGTCTGTTCCGTTACTCCGAGCCCTGGATGAATCAGACTTACCACAGGGGCTAGCAGAGGGAATGACAGTGACATTGGCTCAATTCGCCTTGGAGCTTGCTCCCAAACTGCGCGAAAGTGGCGATGAAGAAGACATGGGCATTGCAGCCAAACTGGACGCCTTGAGCCGCAAGCCGGATCCACGGGCACTCTTGCATGTTGTGTTTGCTGTTCGCGAATTCCGATGGAAGCAGCATTACGAGTTCAACAGCGCTAAGAAGTTGCAGTTTCAAGGCACCTTGCCTGAATTGCGGGGCAGCTCTCGCTTAAAACGCTGTGCAGATGCCAGCGCTCAGTTGTCCACTACGGGCTTGCTGCTTAATGGTTATCGCATTCTGGATATATCCGAGCCCGCGCTGCCCATTTTTCGATATTGTCTGGGCATGCACACGGGTGCTGCTGGCGAAGTGTTTCGTGTCTCTGAGATTCCAGGCCCGCGAGAGTTAGTCACTGCCGTCGTCAGAATTCTACTGAGGTTTGATGGCTTAGAGCATCGCTTGGAAAAAAGAGTTCACAATCAGCAGCAGCACTGTTCCATCGGATCCAAGCGCACAGGTCCTGGTGCTTTTTGGGCAGGTGTCCTTGCAAAGATCGTCAGGATTTAGGGTCCAGTGTTTAGGGTTCAAGGTTCGTCATTGCCGATGAGCGTGAGTTCCTGTGTTGCTCAATTCTGTCTTGCTCCATATGGGTAGTTTTCTAAATTAGGGTCCCTTCGTAGGCCCACATTTTAGTACGGCACCCTTCTAAAAAGGACCCCAAAAGGGACCCTAATTTAGAGATCTACGCATATGTTTAAACCTAATCCCTTGCCCCAGGGAGGCGATGTTTCGGGTGGGGCGTTCGGGAGCTGTGCTTCCGTTTGCTGCTCGTATAAGACCTGCCTCTTGAGACTTGTGACCCGCCCTTTTCCATTTGTATAGGCTTTAGCTGTAGGCCCCATTGTAGTTCCTTTTGGGGATTCCCTAATAGGATTCTACCTATGAACCCCAAAAAGGAAATACTTTAGGGCCTATGGGTAGTTATATTGAGGTTTAGGAATGGACTTAGTGTTTAACGTGTGGGACGCAGGCTGCTGGGTTTATATTCCAAAACCCCAAATCCCAAACCCCCAAGTCTCGGAACCCCAAATCCTGAAGCGGTATAAAACCCCAAAGCCTTCCTACTTCAGGTTGGGGCTTAGCGCTCAGAAGGGGCTTAGGGCTTTAGGGTTTTAGGGTTTATTTGTTCGTTCGATCTGCTGCAACCCTTGGATTCGGTGGCCGATAACCTGCCTTACAAGGGCCTTGTGGATAGGGTGTAGGGCTTTGCCTTTACCTACAGTCTCCATTGTGAGCTTAACCAACTATATATGTAGGATCCTGCAAGGTAACCGCAAAGAAGGAACTTCAATGGATACTGTAGGTAGAGCAGCAGCTGTGCAACTCCTTGGATCGAAGGCTAGGTTCACATAGCCGGGAAATCCTACCTTCATTTAAAGTTGTATAATATGGTTTCTTATACATCATTTCTGAAAAAGGTAGGTTTTGGGGGCCACAGGTTTGGGTAGACCAAACCCCATCGAAGCACCGAAAGCTTGATTCCGTCTAGCTTTTGATCGCCTTCATCGTACCTCCCAAAACCTCAGATACAGGCGACACCAAACCCGAAGTTCACCGGGAACCCCTAAGCTCCAACCCTGAACCCGACACCCTAAACTCCAGGCCCCTGAGGCCCTGGGCCCCTTAAGCCGGCCACCCTAAAACGACAGGCCACAGCCTTTCACATGCCCTTGGCCTTGGCAGTGGCGCAGTCGGGCCAGGTGCGGAAATTGGACCATTTTCTTGGTATTATGTTGTGTTAAATCATAGTTAAGTGTAATGCATTATAAAAGATGTGCATTGTCTTCCCGGAGCCCTAAACCTCAGATGGATCTTGGGCCCAGGGTTTCGGATTCATTTTCGTATAGGGCTTACCCATAGGCCCCATAGTAGTTCCTTTTGGGGATTCCCTAATAGGATTCTAAATGTGAACCTCAAAAAGGAACTACTTTAGGGCCTGGTGGGAGAACCCAACAGGACCTAAATCCAACAGCCTTGCACTCTGTCTCCGCCCACGAGGCTATGCTCTATGGGTCAGCGACGGTGCATACTGAAGCATGTAGCAGAGCAACAAGATTTTTGGGTACCCTAAACATCCCTAAACCATACGGTCCTAAGCCACAAGCCCGTTTACAAGGGGAAGCTTCCGTGTTGGAACTCTCCAGGCTTGCATTGCTTTTTGTTTTAATCTCCGGTGGCTCAGCAAGAATATTTGCAGAATTTTGCCACTCGGATACTCTGCTCCATCGTCAATCTAGAACCAGCGAACCTTAGAACCTTTCACCCCAAGCCACCAAACCCCGCCCCTGGAACTTACCTGCACTACGAAGCTTAAACACAAGCCCTCTATGAGAGCAGGCCTATGCCAACCTACCGCTGCAGGCGCGGGTGGCACATCTTCTTTCGTTGCCAAGAAGAAGCCGCAGTAGTAAAGTAGTAGCCAGAAAGTTGGAACGTCAGTATCCTCATGCCCTTAAGGTATACCCTAAACCCTAAACCCTAAACCCTAAACCCTAAACCCTAAACCCTAAACCCGTAAAGTTGGTAGGAGAACAAAGATCAGCAATAATACGAGACCCAACATGCCTGGCCTGGGTCGTACTAAGTACAATATATAGCATGTAGCAGTGTAATGGTTTAGGGTTTAGGGTTTAGGGTAATGTATACCATAGTACCGATGATACCAAGCGAGTATAAGTATCAAGATTATGTATGTGTATGTACATATATATATATATATATGTCTACACACTGGATGACACATGTTATAGAATATAGAACAGCTAACATGTAACATATCATACAGAATTTGTAACATGCAACATGTAAGCCATACAACCGATTGTATAAGATGCGCCATATGTGTGTATATAGAGACACATATGATTTAGAATCTACAATATGCAAAATATCACATAAACCATACCATAATACAAAATATCACATATACCATACCATCGTACAAGACACAAGATACAGTATATAAGACATGATAGCCCCTGAGGGCTGCTACAACTCGCTCTCGACACTGCAGGAGCACACATAAATGTTGATTCCGGAGGCCACAAGCACCTTCTACTGGTGGGTGCCAGACCCGACTTTCCTCGAGTTGCAACCGATTGAGGCCCATGGGGCAGGGAGTGTCGAGGAGAGGGTTTCGGGTCTAGGATGGTGTAGGGGTTTAGGGTTTGGGGGTTCAGGGTTTAGGGTTTAGGCTTTAGGCTTTAGGCTTTAGGCTTTAGGCTTTAGGCTTTAGGCTTTAGGCTTTAGGCTTTAGGGTTAGGGGGTTCAGGGCTTTGAGATTTGGGTGACTGCGGGTTTGAATAGCTGCAAAGATACAGGATGAGTGTCCTTTGTCTTCGAGGCACTAGGCTTCAGGAATTTTTTGGGGGCCCCTGTCGAGGCTTATCCCTAAACCCTAAACCCTATTAAGTTGGAGTATTATGAACTAACTTGACAGCTAGCGTCTGCCATCTGGGGTTCGTGGATGAGACAGAAGCCCAAACCTGACCCTAAACCCTAAAGTTTAGGGTTTAGGGTTTAGGGTTTAGGGCCTAAGCCCTAAACCGTTTTGGAAGGCTCGGGTGTCGCTGTGGTGATGACAGTCTTTACCAAAAAGCGGCAGTGACTCTCAACCCGAGCTCCTGATGAGGTGCAGTTCCCGCCCTATGACTTCAACGCCTCTCGGTTCCGCTGAATGTTATATTCTACTATCTTGTACTGTATTATGTACTATATGTTATATTGCAATATTTTATGTACTATATTCTACTAGGTTAAACTAGATTGTTAAACTATATTATATTGTGTTGTATATTCGTCATATTGCAAGACCTTTCGGTTGCCGATGTTTGTTGTATGTCTTGGGAGGTTTGAGCCTTTGAAGTTTGCAGTGTCGCTCAGAGGACAGATCTTTTTCTGTTGGCTTGCCGCTCCATCTTGCAACCTTGGGGTTTAGGGTTTAGGGTTTAGGAACCGGAACTTGCAACCGGCATCTTCCACCAGGACCCCCCAATGGCCCTGTAATAGAGTCCTTGTGGTTTATTAATAGTAGGTGTTTGGTGTATAATTTAGGGTAGTTGGGGGGTCTAGGCATAGCTGGACTTTTGATTGTTGCTGGGCCCACTAGGCAGCTGGAATATCCCATAATCCGACCCTAAACCACGAGAAGCGGCCTATAGGGCTTATAACCCTACGACCCTTAACCTCCAGCCTGGGAACACGGTACCTCCAGCCTACCAAGGCACTGAGGTCTAGCTCTACGGAGTCGGAAAAGAGCCCTTAAAACAACAAAAACCCAAAACCAGTAACCCTAAACCCTAAACCCTAAACCCTAAACCCTAAACCCTAAACCCTGAACCCTAAACCCTAAACCTCCAGTCTGGGAACATAACACCAAGGCGTGGGCTCGTGGCGACAAGCGGACGGGCATCAGCGATTCGCCTATCAGCAAGCTCGTGAGCCCCTGGGAGGATAACTTAGGAGTTATGGGGTTTAGGGTTTAGGATGTATAAGGTTTAGGCGTGAGGGTTCACTTGTAGCAAGCTCGTAAGTCCCTGGGACTACAGCTGAGAGCCTAGGGTTTAGGACAGTTTGGTTCAGGGTCTGTCGGGTTTAGGGTTTAGGATAATTTGGCTTAGGATTTTGGGCCTTTTGGGTTTATGGGTATATATAGTTTAATGGTCCTGTGGCTTAGAAGGACAAAGCTGCGAAAATCATCAAAAAAGCGATTCCCAGTGCTTTGGCAGTTGAAGTGCGCACAGCCCTTTCCCAATCTGCCTCAATATCGACATGTGCGTGAGGTCAGGATTTGTCTACCCTCGCGCCCCGTGTGGAGGACCTCGTGAGGACCCGGCGCAAAAACCATCGTAGCCATGTAAGACGCAAAAGCCACGACAAGCAGACTCGAGAGTATCCCTAAGGGTCCATGTACCCAAATAGTATATACAAGGGCCCCAAAGTACCTATATAGAGACTACTTTATAAGGCCAAAGTATCTAGTATTTGGGTACATGGACCCTTAGGGTATGAACCTTCAACTTTTCGCGTACTTATTAGAGCAGCAGCACAGAGCCCTCAAACTCAAAGTGCTCGGTGACCCACTGGCATGGCCCTGGATGCAGTCATAGATCTGGGTTAGGGTTAGTTTAGGGTATTGGGTTTTGGATTTATGACGTTTTGGGTTTAGGGTTTTGGGATTAGGGTTTAGATCTGGCTGTTATTCGCAAGGACGAGCTTGTGGGTCATGTACAGAACAGAAGCATCAACCTCTCAACATTCTCGCAGGAACGTGCGCTTTCACATGAGCGATGTCAACAGAATGCGCCCCGGCTCCAGAGCCTTCGAAGTTCCGAGGCTCTTGAGGAGCCCGGCCCCCAAATGATCGCAGCTAAATACGGGGAGAGCATGATAAAGGTCGTGTACGTTGATGGTAAGTTCTGTGTTGAAGATGGTGATGGCGATGATGGCCACGACGTCAATCCGGCTGCTGATGCCCCTGCATGCTTCATCAGCTTCATTGTTGACTACATCAGCTGTTGTTCTTGGTGATGGTAGCTGGTGAGTGTTACTTTTGCTGTTCGTAGTGTCGCTATTGCTGTGGCAGCTGTCTGTTGATGCTGCTACTGTTGTTGTTGCGGCTCTGGCTTGTACCTTAAACTTAAGCCCGAAACCGTAGACCCACGAGCCGAAACCCTGAACTACGTGCCACACAAGTTCGCTTCCGAATCCCGCCAAAACAAGCATTGTAGTTCACCCCTTGGCCTTGGAGCCCCCATAAACCCGCATGAAAGGCTATCGAAACTCCAAACACCACGCCCCAAACCCCAAACCAATGGCAATGCGCCAGCTCAAATCGAAATTCCACCTTTCGAATGAAGTACATGCCTAAATCCCGAAGCCCTAAACCACAAATCCCGAAAAAAAACAATCGTCCCGAAACCCTAAACCCTAAACCCAGGATGAAAGACCAGAAAGACACGGGGGACTCGTTCGCGGAGGTGCCTGTTTCAAGTAAGCCGGAGATGCCTCAGGTTGTGGCGTGAGTCCGTTTGCGGGACCTTAGCAATAATCTCAGCAAGAATCGAAATATAATGAACACTTGTTTCTTTACTTAACTATACAATTATCGTAGTTGTTTTGTGGGCCAGAGTAGTCATGAGAAGAACAAAAGTGAGACTAGCAATAATCCCTAAACCCCCCAGGTACCTACTATATAGGGCCTTGGGGGCTCTAGTACCCTATATAGCAGGTACCTGGGGGGTTAGGGAATCACAAGTCGTTTTGCTAGGTAGCGGAGTGGTCACCCTTTTCCAATTTTGGGGATGAAACCCTAAACCCTAAACCCTAAACCCCTAAACCCTAAACCCTAAACCCTACACAATCCCTGTAGATTCCCACAATTTTCCTTCAGCTCCCATGGGAAGTTTGTACAAGCGAGATCGTCTTAGTATCAGCTCATACACTCTCTCAAACCGTCGAAGGTAGGAATTCTTCCGGGACTGTACGTCCGGAAGTACCTTAAACTCAAACTTTAAGCTTTGGTCACTTCTGTTAGATTTCAGACCGCAAAGAAGGTATTGCTTGTAGACTGTAACTGTCGATGAACACGTACCCCGTCCAGGTGGCCTGTCGTTGGTTGCAGATGAACCCGTGGCTTTGCTTGCATTATCTTGACCAACACCCAGACCCCAGGGAGGATTCAAACAGTAGATCCCTGAAGGGGGTTCCAATAAAGTACCCTTGAATGGTATAGATTTCCCAATTCGGCGTTCCCTTCTAGATCTCAAGGGATGTCGGATTAAATGTTCAGGTTCGGGCATTCGTAGAACTTAGGGTGAAGGGTTGTGGGGTCTGATCTAATGTTCAGGGCTTATGACTTAGAGCGCAGTGGATTTGTAGCGGTTTGTATCTAGGATTGAAGCCTTTGTGTTGAGACTATCTTGCTGTAGCTGAGAAGGTCGGAATCAGTCCGATCGTATTTCCTGATTTGATCAGAATCAGTTTAGGCATGCTTCGGATTTCCATAGACCCGGTTCGTTGGATCCGGTGTCGTAGTAACGTACAGGCAAACATGCCAAGCCACAAGTAGCAGCCGCACCAAGATCGTCGCAACCATCAAGCGCTAGTGAGTGAGAGCCATAATGCCTGCAGCAACCGTTGCAGCAGTCACCGACAGATCCCGAAGAGGAAGGCCAAACCCTAAACCCATAGGCCCCATAGTTCCTTTTTGGGAATCCCTAATAGGATTCTAAATATGAACCCCAAAAGGAACTACTTCAGGGCCTATGGGTAAACCCTGAACCTTAACCCAACCTTAAACACTGAAGCTTGATTTCCCGTAGCTTTGCTAGTCTCAGCTGAATCATAAACCCTCATAGAACCTCATACGCCCCCAGAGAACCTTGCAACTAGGTCACAAAGAACTTCATATATCAAAAGTGCTGTTATGGCACTTTGCAATAACACTGATGGAACCCCTTCAAAAAACAACGATCAAGTCCTTACGCCTTAAAGACTCTTATGAAGCCCTTCTGCCCCAAACCCCCAAACCGAAACCCTAAACAAAGCCCCCCCCAAAAAAAAAGCACAAAAGCCTTAAACCCTAAGGCCTTATAAAAAGCCCTAAAGCCCAATGCCCTAAACCCGAAACCCTAAAGCCTTAAACCCTAAACCCAGAACCCTAAAACCTTGAACCCTAAACCCTAAACTCTGAACCCTAAACCCTATAAACCCTAAACTTTGAGAAGCCGAAGCCCTAAACCGTTCCTCAAGCCCCTAAACCCTGAGGCCTTAAACCCTACAGACCCTAAAGCCTCAAGCCACTAAACCCTAAGGCCTTAAGCCCCTAAACCCTCAAGCCTGCTGAAACCTAAAGCCCTAAACCCTAAGGCCTTAAGCCCCTGAACCCCAAGGCCTTAAGCCCCTAAACCCTGAGGCCTTAAACCCCTAAAGCGAGCGCCCTTGCGCCACTCAGGACCTCCTGGGAGTCCTGGCTGCCAGACGTCACGAAATGCTTCCCCGGCCTCGGGCTCCCTTGGCCCGACTTGGGGACGTCAGGGTTTGGTGCCAGTTTGGGGGTTTCGGGGTTTGGGGTTTCGACTGATGGACGTGAAAGTTCAGGGTTTAGGGTTTAAGGTTTGGGGTTTTAGCGTACGATGTTCGGGATTTGAATCCAGCGCCAGCGCTTGGCGGGGGGGAGGGGGGGGCGGGGGTGTCGGGGGTGGGGCTCAGGGGTTCATCCGGTTCCCTTGGCAGCATGGTCTAAATGCATGGCTACAAGTTACAGATGCATCATTAATACACACATCCATCCATCCATCCATCCATCCATCCATCCATCCATCCATCCATCCATCCATCCATCCATGCATGCATATGTCATACCACGCATTCCTTGCGTACTTACTTACGTACGTGCATATGTTACCTTGTGTCTGATAGATGCCTGCGAAAATCGGCGTGTGTGTGTATCAGTACATATATATATATATATGTATATATATATATACATCATATCTGTGTACAGTTATTATTCCGCGACAATCACCTACAGGGTCCCGGTACTTCGACTGAACCCATGCAGTGGCAGAATGATTTGCGAGCCTGTCGGCCGCGTTATGTGCACATTTATGGAAGTTGGTCCGTGGATTTCAATAAGTGTAGGGTTTAGGTTCTAGGGCTTTCCCAGCTGGTTTGCTTGGAGCTAGCTCAAAAAACGGCCCTGTTGCCCCAAGCCCCGAAGCCTTGTTCTAGTCTGTTTGGGAACCTCCTAGAAGCCCTGTTCTCATTAGTTGTGCCCACATAGTGTACAACCCTAAACCCTTGGCGGCTGTAGTACCTTGTGGAACTTCAACCTTACAGCCAGCCCGGGAGCTCGAAATCTCTGAGGCTCTACAACACAAACCTCCGCCAATTCGTGGACGCTCGGGAGGCAGCAGCGTATGCATCGTGCCGTCTTGTGAGGTGCTGCAGGATATGTCAGTGCACTTAATGCGAGGTGTATGTAAGGCTACCCTAAACCCTAAATAAACCCTAAACTGGTTCTCTAAACCAACATCTGATGCGACTGTCCACCTGCATCGATGAACCACTGAAACACTGAAGCAAAATTCTGTGTCGGTAGGTTATCCTGTAATATGGAAGCTTCTTCATTTCATGGTTTGAAATACCCGAATCTTGTTCTAATTATTCAGGCCCCTATGTTATACCCTAAACCCTAAACCCTAAACCCCTAAACCCCTAAACTATAGGAGGTGCTCAACTAGATGCCCGAGTGCCAGGATCCGACGACACACGTCGAATGTCGCGCCTGCATTTCGGGAAGGCCGGCGCATGTTCTGCGTACCCCTACCTATAGGCCCTAAAGTAGTTCCTTTTGGGGTTCATGTATAGAACCCTATAAGGTAACCCCAAAAAGGAACTACTATGGGGCCTTGACTGCAGAATCCAGTATAGTAGTTACCCATAGGGTTTAAAGTAGTTCCTCTTTGGGGTTCATATTCAGAATCCTATTCGAGAATCCCAAAAAGGAACTACTATAGGGGGCCTATGGGTAATTCGAGCCCTAAACCCAAGGCCACTTGCTCCTAAACCCCTCCCATTTCTCCAAAAGTGCCTTGACTGCAGAATCCAGTATAGTAGTTACCCATAGGCCCTAAAGT
>CAJNDV010017002.1:0-18177 GCA_905221635.1 Symbiodinium sp. CCMP2456 | reverse complement strand
AGTAGTAGTAGTACTAGTAGTGGTACTAGTAGTGGTAGTAGTAGTAGTAGTAGTAGTAGTAGTAGTAGCAGTAGCAGTAGCAGTAGTAGTAGTAGTAGTAGTAGTAGTAGTAGTAGTAGTACAATTACTACTACTATTACTATACCACTCCTACTAAAAGCCTCGTTCGGAACTTGAAGACCACATCTCAACGTGCCCCGGCGCAACCAGCAGCAGAGCGACGCACCAGCCGAGCCCAATTATCACAATCCGGCTGTCCACGCAGACTCCACGACTGTTGACACAGTAGCCTGCCTACCGACCTAACGGACCCAACGATCAAACGGGATTTCATGCAATTCTTCCAATTGTGGGGCTTAGGGGTTTAGGGCTAAACGGCTTAGGGAGAAGTAGAAGTAACCGAATTGCGAGCTTCGACAGCAAATGTCAGTAGAATGTGGGTGTTCATGCTAGTGCTGGTGTTGATGATCTCTCCGCTGGTTTTGGGCCTCGTTCGGGGCCGATAGTCGTTTGTTTCGCTCTTGCGTTGAGGAACAACTCCGGCAGCAAGAGTTGCAACCGCTGTGACATCGGTTACTTCCAAGACTCCCGCGGTTCTCCACTGTGTGCCTCGGCTAGTCATGGCAGGGTTCGGGGCCAGGGGTGAGGATGAGCACTGGTTTAAACCAAACGGGGCAAGGGTATGTAAACAATGTCCGGTTGTACTTCAGTTTCGTTGGATCGCAAGTCCAAGCATCAATAGGTGTTGCGAAAATACAGCCATCACATCATTATTGTAATCGTCCTAGCAGCAGCCAGACAGTCTGTGGGCAGGTAGACCACTCAAGAGCCTGAGTTGCCAAGCGTCGTGGGCTTTCTCTGTCTTTTCCCGGAGCTGATTGCTTGTTATTGTCAGTAGTCCATGCCTCGTTATCACCATTCCAGTGCTGCCGTCGATCATGATGTTTATCATTGCTCTCTTGATTGGGTAACACAATATAGTAGAGCACGACACCGACCCCCCCCCCCATGTCTCTATTTCGCAGTTCAAACATGCCCGAAACACCTACCCAGACCTTCTTTGCACCATGGCCATCCACTCCGAAGCAGTACACCCTACACTATAAATCAGCAAGAAGACCGGCATTAGAAATTGCGAACAAATGACGGCTGAAAGGCTTCGGGAATTAGTCATCAGCTCGTGTACTGGTTCGGACTCAGGGAGGATTTGGCTCAGAGCTTCGATTTCACCGGAGATTCGGGCAGTCTCGTGGTCTAGCGGCCGTAAAACCACCTGGAGCAACTCCAGTCCTGCAAGCTTCTGCTGCTGTGCAGTATCGCGGAAAGCTTTAATCAATGCCAGGACGGTTTAGGGGTTAAGGGGTTTATAGGGTTTAGGGTAGAAATTCATGCAAGCCCGACACTTTGAACCTAAACCTTGAACCCCTCAAGGTCAGCCCTGAATCCTTGCAGCGCTCAGCCTCTAAACCATTAGTCAATCCTCAACTCTAGGACTTAGCCCTTGAAGCCCTGAAGCCGTAGCACCTCAACCCTCAACTGCAAGCCCAAAAAGCATGAAAGCCCAAAGCCCCATAAAGCATTACCCTAAACCCTACACCCTAAACCCTAAACCCTACACCCTACACCCTAAACCCTAAACCCTACACCCTAAACCCTAAACCCTCATGAACTCCAAACCGAAACCCTGCTTCCCCAACATCCGGAAGTCCTAACATCCCCCCGGACATCAGATCCACCAAGGCTCCGCATGCCCCGTCGGAGGAACCACTCTGGGTTTAGGGCGGCCCGGCCGGATCAGAAAAAAAAACCCTATAACCCAAACCCTAACCCTAAACCCTAAACCCTAAACCCTAAGCCCTAAACCCCAACCCGAACCCAACCCCCCCTCCCCCCTTAAGTGTCACAGGGTCGACTGTTTCGGCCTTGCGCCATGTCAAGCACTTGGGGAATCTGGGAAACTGACTCTATAGGGTTTAGGGTTTAGGGTTTAGGAATTCGTGGTTGGTACTTGAGGCCTCGCCTACAGCATGTTGACGGCTGCGTTCATCAGAATTGGAGGCTCGAACCCAAAACGAAATGCGATAGGCCTTTGCCGCGCAGAGACCACGAATCCTTCCATTCCGAAGCCAGATACCAAAGTCCGACTCCCGAGGATGCGAAACCCCTGGACCCCCCAACTTTCCCTTCCTAAGTCCCTATAAAACCCTAAACCATTACATCCGAAACCCCTAAGCCCGAAATCCCTGAAGTCGAAACTCCTGAACCTTCAGCCCGAAATCCTACACCCCTAAAAACCCCTATAAAATCCCTCAGCCCCACAACCCCAAACCCTTCACCCTAAACCCCGAGTTCCCGTGGAAAGGTCGGTCTCCGTGTCCGACTGCGGATGCAAGGCTCCTCTTTTCAGAGGGCCTCAGGTGTCTTACCCTGAACCTGCTGGTGCTTAGGGCAGATGGGACTACACTTGGGATTATATTTTTATGTACATATACATATATGTAAATAAATAAACAAAGAAATATATATATATATATATATGTATGTATGTACATATATATATATATATATATATGTATATATAAAGACAGAGAGAGAGACATTATGTAATATGTGTAGTAAGCATGATGGGAATCCTCTCTCCCACTCCCCTGAGGCACTGGTAAGCACAGGTCCAGGTACCTACCAAGGGCTCCCTGAAGGGAGTCCTTCAAAGGGCTTTTTCCCTCAGGGTGACACAGGGTTTTACGGGTTCCATAGACTGCATGTACCTATTGAGGTATATGGTTGATAAGGGAGGCAAGGCGCTGGCGTTTAAAAGGACCGTAGACATCGAAGCCTAAACAGTTGACCTGTTTTCCCTACCTTCTTATCTTCAGGCATTCCCCAACTCTTGTGAAATGGGCCTCAACACAACCCGGCAGCCTAAACCCCAATACCGCAGCCTTGCACTGATTTCCCACATGCCCTCCACATAACCGTAATCACGAATCCTAAACCCTAATTCCCAGAGCCATAGTGGAGACTATAGGTAAACCTTACGCATAGGCCCTAAAGTAGTTCCGTTTTGGGGTTCATATATAGAATCCTATAAGTCAACCCCCAAAAAGGAACTACAGTGGAGACTATAGGTTTAGGGTTTAGGGTTTAGGGTTTAGGGAGACTATAGGTAAACCTTAGTGAAACAGGCCGGGTTCATCGACGTCGAGGAGGGCGATGGAAGCCTCGAGTGCGTCACCTGCGGCCACCTGGCAGATCCAGAGTCCTGTTGTGGTTTGAGGCTTATGGTTTAGGGTTTGGGGGTTTAGGGTTTAGGGGTTTAGGGTTTATAGGTTTTAGGGAATGGGTTTATAGGATTTAGAGGGGAGTGGTGCTGAAAAGTAAATGGTTTTCAATAGGTTTGACAGGGTGTTGGGGTTTGTTGCACTACAACTGCATCTGGGACTGTTAATGAAGGGGTTCTTTAGGGCCCTTGATACAAGGACAGCTGCGGCTTCTACAGGACTGTAAAGGCTCGTACGGTTCCATAGAGGCCTGAGTATTTAGAACAGCTTTTGGAGTTGATTGGGGGGGTTAAGGCTTAAGGTGTTAAGGTTTACGGCTTTGAGATGAACCCTAAACCCTAAACCCTAAACCCTAAACCCTAAACCCTAAGCCCTAAACCCTAAACCCTGAACCCGAAAGTGTCGGTTTGGGTGCGTGTCGCAAGTGTTGGGTTAGGCCTGAAATGTTCAGCAACCCTAAGTCTTCTTACCCTATAAAGGTCCATGTGCCCAAACAGGGCTCCTTTAACAGTTACTAAAAGGTCTCTATAAGGGGTACCATAAGGGTATAGGGATATTTAGGGCATATAAGGGTCCATGTACCCAAATAGTATATACTTTGAGCCCTGAATGTAGTCCCTATATAGGTACTTTAGGGCCAATGTATATACTATTTGGGTATATGGAGCCTTTGGGTTTTTATATCTTATCTGCAGTGCAAGAAGACTTGTGACTTGCAGCAACTAGTGTTGCAGAAGTGATATTGCAATACATGGGTAGTTCTCTGAATTAGGGTCTCTTTTGGGGGTCCTTTTTACAAGGGTGCCGCACTGTATTGGGGACCCCAAAAGGGACCCTAATTTAGAGAACTACCCACATGCATACCTGTAGAAGCACTTGTATCGGTGACCCCCACCTAAACCCTAAACCCTAAACCCTAAACCCTAAGCCCGAAACCCAAAGCCATAATTCCCCGGTTACCAGCGCCTGGAGCCCCTTACAGCGCAGAACCGAAACTCAAAGTCTTGCGCCCGAAGTTTATAGGGTTTAGGGTTTATAAGTTCATAGGGTTTAGGGTTTATAAGGTTATAGGGTTTAGGGTTTAGGGTTTATAGGGTTTAGGGTTTAGGGTTTAGAAGTTTATAGGGTTTGGGGTTTATAAGGTTATAGGGTTTAGGGTTTAGGGTGTATAGGGTTTGGGGTTTATAAGGTTATAGGGTTTAGGGTTTAGGGTGTATAGGGTTTAGGGTTTATAAGGTTATAGGGTTTAGGGTTTATAGACAAAAATCCCTGCCTGCAAAACCGTAGACTGCCGGCCCTCATTTTTGCACACGTGCCCACCAGGTAAAATCCATCCAACACTTTAAACCTGACATCCGAAGCCTCAAAACCATCAGAGCCTCGAGTCCTACATATAAGTCCCAAAACCTCAACCGCAAAAGAGCCCTGGGATAACACTCTAGACAACGTTTTGCCAGATCTCTTCTACACTGACTCCTTGTAGAACCCTCGATGGAAGCTTTAAGCTAGTAGAATGATCGGACACTAAAATACAATTAAAGAGCCCTTACAACAAAAGAGTTATAAAGCCCCCTTAAAGTAGTAGAATTATGGAAGTCGTACCATGAAAGACTACTAAACCCTACCCTAAACCCCAAACCCTAAACCCTAAACCCTGAACCCTAAACCCTAAACCTGTATGAGGTGAAGGCCTTGAGTGCCCCCCGCTGTCTGCCCTGGCCTCGCTGATCAACGGCACGGCCCGGTTGGGGCCGGAGCCCCTCGGCAGAGGCTGTTGTTCCTGCGTGTTTGCACGGGTTACCTACCTGTCTATTTGCGAGTTTCCGAAAATTAGGGTACCTTATTTTGGGGTCCGTGCAATAAGGATCCTACTATTTAGAAATTTAGTAATTTAGGGTACTATATAGGGTCCCCTATTACCGGAAATCCCCATTTGTCTATCTAAGCAAAAATCTGTCCACGTACCTGTCTAACGACCTGCCTGTCCGGCTGGCTGGCTGTCTGTCTATCCATCTGTCTATCCATCTGTCTATCAATCGATCTATCAAGCGATCTCGCCATCGATATATCTGCCTGTCTTTCTACCTACCTACCAACTCTCGAATCTATCACAGATCGAGGGATCAGAGCGCGGGAGCACGACAGGACGACGAGAAAGCGCGAGACAGACTTAAACACAGATGGCTGCATCCCCGAAGCACGAAGTACGTCCTGGACCCTGAAGCCAAAACCCCCTAAAGCCCAAAACCCCAAGCCCAAAACTCTCAGCCCACAACCCTAAACCCTATAACCCTAGACCCCAACGAAAGCCCAAAGCCATAAGAACCAAACCCTAAACCCTAAACCCTAAACCCTAAACCGGCCACTCTGCCCCAAGGTTCCTACCTCGGGTGGTCGAAGGCGGGATTCGCTGGTTTTTTCTTTGAGACCGCTCTATGTTCTCTGGTTAGTATCGTCATTACTACACTTTACTATATACATATATATATATATACACATGATATACACATGTGTATATATATATGCAGATATATATGCGCATAGTAACACACACACACACATTTGTGATGGTTGTGCGTTACTGCTTGATGGTGTGAGTTTGCTTCTTTTTGTTTTGTTGTCGCTACTGCTGTTGGTAGTGTGAACATGGCTATTTCGCAATTTGTTCATGGAGCATTCACCGCTGTTGCTCAGATTGTTACATTCTGAATATCATAGTTAAGCCTCTGCGTCGGGATGACCATTTGCTTGTGTCGCCATGACTGCCATTACCAGGTACTAGCGTTCTTCGCCTACCTGTCTGAGTAGGCCCTGGCTGAACGCAACCCCGGAGTCTACAACATCCTCCGCCACAGACAACAAAAACACAACACATGAAATCACAGCCACAGCTTTTTCACGCTAAAAGTAACAACTCTCTCGCTGTGATGCATATGCAAAGGCCAAGAAGCTCGTAGCCACAAGAACTTATCTGGAACTTTCGACTGGTGGTACTTAGCAGGCAGCTTTTTGTCACGGACACCGACGGACCGAGACATGCCTCCTAGAGGCTGTTCTGACTATAAGCTGATCCGCAAGCCCTAAACCATTCAAGCCTAGAAGCCCTAAAGCCCGAAACATAAACCCCCAAACCCATAATCCGAAACAAGATGAAGCAAGTCCGAAACAAGATGAAGGAAGTCAAGCAAGGATGCACAAGTCGCCTACTCCTGCCAGAGTTGTTCTGACCGCTTAATTGCCAACAAACTCATCGTCACACTCACACGCGATAATAATATCCATGAGCAAAACAATATTCCGGCTCGGAGCAAATGTGTCCCTAAACAAAAACCAAAGGCGACCCGACGAGAGCAGTAAGCCTACACCATAAACCCTAAACCCTAAACCGTGACAGGGTACTACAGCCATCCGGAGAAGCCCTTGGACCTTTATCGCTGCAGTGAGCTCTTCCGATGCCCGGGCGGTGCCTTCCAAAGCAGTCATAAGAGTCATTACCCTAAACCCTTAACCCTAGACCAAGGGTTCCGTTTAAGGCTTCGCTACAGTTTCTATAAGGGTTCGTTGAAGGGTCCTTTACGGTTTCTCTAGGGGTTAAGGGGTCGTCGACGGGGTCCTGTAAGGGTTCCTTTTAAAACTTTACGGGTTCCTTTCAGGGTTTCGAGAAGTGCGGTTTTCGCAGTGTCTCTAGGATAACCGGAGGGTTATTCACCGTTGTTGTCTAGCTTGTGTGCAACGGGCTTGAGCGCACATCTTTGTAGAGTTGGGAGATTTGGGGATTCAAGGTGGTAGGGGTTTGGGTTCAGCACGTAAAGGAAAGTCCAAGATTCAGGACACCATGACTCAGACTTTAGGGTTACCTATATAGGCCCCATAGTAGTTCCTTTTTGGGATTCCCTAATAGGATTCTAAATATGAACCCCAAAAAGGAACTACTTTAGGGCCTATGGGCAGGGTTTGTCGGGATTCAAAAGGGCCTCCACCGATTCAGAGAACGCCTCGAGCTCCGTAATCAGAAGCCCCACGACTCGAAGGCCCAAGGATTCGGACCGAGGTGACTTCAACCCAGAACCTGTCTGTACCCATAGGCCCTAAAGTAATTCCTTCTTGGGGTTCATATTTAGAATCCTATTAGGGAATCCCAAAAGGAACTACTACGAGGCCTATAGGTATACCCTGATCAATTGTTGTTCCTTCTCGTGGTTTAACAATGCATTGTTGTTCCTTCTTGTGGTTCAACAATTTAAACAATCCATTGTTGTTCCTTCTTGTGGTTTAACAATCCATTGTTGTTCCTTCTTGTGGCTTAACGAACCTTACATGTAGGATCTTATAAACTATTCCCAAGGAGGAGCTGCAGTGGAGACTATAGGTAGTGTAACTACCGTGACATATGTTGTATGAGTGCCATGAGAAGTCTATTGGTGTGTATAATAGCGATCCTTTACTAGAGGAGGCCATCAATGTTTGTGCAAGGCGGTCTATACCACAGGGGCCTAAATAACTACCACTACTATTGAGGGTTCCTTCTTAGACTTTCAGTATAATATATGCATGCCGCACACCCTACAACCTAAAACCTATACCCTAAGCCCTGAACCCTAAACCTTAAACCCTAAACCCTAGACAGCAGAGGCTCACCCGGTGCTTGTGCCGGCGGCCTTCTCCAAAGCGCCTGCACGGATTGCGAGCCGGGTCAGACGTTGTCGCTTTGCCGCGGAAATTCTGAGCTAGGATAGTTTTGTTCACAGGGTTTGAGGGTCTGTTGCGTAGTTCATAGCGTTCCAGAAGCCCTGCATGGTTTTCTGTTTTTTCCAAGTCCGAATTTCTCCAAAGGGTAGGCATTCCGCATGGCCTTCCGTGATTCTGGACTCTGTTGACCCTTGCAAGAGGACTTTGATATTCGTGCCTCCCAGTGCTTCCCGCGATATCCAAAGGTTCTGCCAGCTCCTCGCTAGGAGCCCCTAAACCCTAAACCCTATACCCTAAACCCTATACCCTAAACCATATAAGCCCTAAACCCTAAGAGACCCCTGTGAACCACATTGCACCGAAATCGGATTTACCAACCCAGCTCCCTCAACCCTAAAACCCCTGACGCCCCCATTTGCCCCATAGCTGAAAGCCCCATCTCTTACCCTTAGGATTTGTATAGCCTCCCAGTTCCCTACATCGCAATCCCCAAACTAAAACATAAACCCCAAACCCTAAACCCTAAACCCTAAACCCTAAACCCTAAACCCTAAACCCTAAACCCTAACTAAAGGCCAAGAGGCTCCAACAAGCTTGCCAAATGAGTCAGGGTCACTCAGGGTTTAGGGCCGGGGTTTAGGGTTCAGGGTTTTGGAGCTAGGGTTCAGGATTTGGACTCAGGGTTCAGGGTTAGGATCTTAGGGTTTAAGGTTTAAGGGCTCGCGGGTTAGAGTTTAGGATTTAGGGTTCAGGGTTCAGAGTTCAAGGTTCAGCGTTGCGGCTCTGCCAAACCTGCTCAGGAGTGGTGATCAGTGCGTCGACTGCGCGGCGTGGCAACAGATTTCCTGGGTGGCTCCTTGGCCCGTTCCCATGTACCTATACAGTGCAGCTTATACTTAGGCCTAAACCCTAAACCCTAAACCCTAAATAGTGCATAGTACAATTACCTATAGTCTCCATTGCAGTTCCTTTTTAAGGGTTACCTTTTGGGATCCTTTATCTAAAACTGCGTAAACCGAAAAAAGGAACTACAATGGAGACTACAGGTAGACCTAATTATAGGCCCCATAGTAGTTCCTTTTTGGGATTCCCTAATAGGATTTTAAATATGAGCCCCTAAAAGGAACTACTTTAGTTAGGGCCTATGGGGACCTTAAAGGGGTTCCTGTCTTGTCAGGCCTGGGAAATCCTGCGGCCTCTTGCGCCCAAAGCCCCCGGAAGTGCTTAAGTCTGACTACGGTAGGGTTTAGGGTTTAGGGTTTCGGGGCTTTGGGGTTTAGGCTTTACGGGTTTAGGGTTTAGGGGGTTCAGGGTTTAGGGTTTCTATCCTGAGCCCCTACCATCCCGCCCACCTACCAATCCCAGGAACGTGTGACATAAATGAGTGAAGTTACACCCCAACGACCCCCAAGAACCCCCCTGCAGACCCGCCCTAATCTTATCAGCCCGAAAAGCCCGTATACTAATGTGTGCATACATGTATGTATATATATATATATATACATATATGGGTATGTATCTGTATATGTACGTGTATTTGTACATGTGTACATGTACATATGTATATAGGTATACATATAAATATGATCATAAGTATATATATATATATATATGCATGAGCGCTTGTACTACACATCCTTGAGACCTACCGAGGCAGGAATCCTCCTGGTTTTTATCGGCCTTTCGACACTTAGTTGCAAGGAAAGTTCAGGCTTGGTTGGTAGGGCCGGCGGGGGGTCTTGGGATTTCGAGGGAGTTCCGGATTTCGGGTTTGGGGTACAGGAGGTTTGAGGGTGTCGGGTGGGGATATTGGGTTATGGACTGAGAGTGTGGGTTTTTGTTTCTGTGTTTCGGGGGATGGAAATGTAAAATGTTCTGCCTGATCTTTAAACTTTACGGTGCAGGTTAGGAGGAGTAGTGTTTCATGGTTTCGTTTGATCCTCATCAATACCATCGTCCGCATCGCTATTTCCATCATCAGTTTCATTACGATCATCTTGCTGCAGGAGCATGTGTCATAAGCAGTATGTCTCCTTGGATATCGATTAACGGTACATGCCTCAACATTGCAGATGTGTTCGTGTGCATGTTGCATTTCCTTCACTAGCGGAATTCTGCCAGTTAAACCCTAAACCCTAAACTCTAAACCCCTAAACCCCTAAGCCCCTAAACCCTAAACCCTAAACCCTAAACCCTAAACCTACCTATCTTCCGAAACCCCTCTAGGGTCAGCTACTACGTGCTGACCTCGACAACGACAGCGAAAGCCTCGGCCCCTCGGAAAATCTCTTTTTGAGGGTTTCTAGAGGGTTGATAGTGGTATAATTGGTGTTCATAGTTCATGGGGCTTTGTGGCCTTTTAGGAGTTCTTCATCGTGGGGTTTCTAGGGGGTTGATTCTGGCATCTGTGGCTTTCGTTGTCATTTATGACGTTTTAAGAGGTCTTCATCGCGTGGTTCGCTGAGTTACTTTAGGCCTACCGGTGGCCCCAGAAGACCTAACCCCAAAGGGAACCCCAAAGAGGTAGTTCTCGCCGGCCACATTTAGATTAACGGACCACTCTGTGTTTTTGCGCGGGAATACCTATAGGCCCCATAGTAGTTCCTTTTTGGGATTCCCTAATAGGATTCTAAACATGAACCTAGTTTAGGGCCTATATGGGTACCGATGATTCAGATCATGAGGCCTCTGTGGCGGGCAACCTGAGCTCTGCAGGTAGGGTATAGGGTTTAGGGTGTAGGGTTTGGGGATTAGGGTTTAGGGTTTCAGGGTTTAGGGTTTAGGGTTTAGGGTTTAGGGGTTTAGGGGTTTAGGTTTACAGTTGCGTGGGATTCCGAAGCAGGTGTCGCGGGATACCGTCTTTTGATAGCAAAGTACCGTGGCGCCCAGAACCGGACCGTCGTATTACTACGCGACTCATACCCTCAGAATCGAAATTTCAATCTTCTCAAACTAGTTACAATTTTGGTGGCCGTGTATAGGTAGCAGAGCAGGCATCTCATTCGTCTCGCCAGATTTTGGATTAACCATTGTCGAGGTCTACGGTTTGGCTTTGCCAAAGTTCGGATCTCGAGCCGAGTGGTTGCCTTTGCACCGTTCGCATGTCCGTGAGAGCTCCTCATCGTGATTATATGACCACCCTCATTGTAAAGTATTCCCAAAGGGTCCAAGTATTAATAGGGTAGCTACTTTGTAGGTATTTGGGCCCCCAAAGTATATACCATACTATAACTTGGACCCTTTGGTATTGCTAAAGTTTGAGCTACTATTTCTATCATGGGCCTAAGGAGAATTGGCTCACTGAAAGAGGAAGCGCGCCTTCGTAAGGACTTATACATACGATCGCAAGGAGCCCTTATGTTACCTGTTCAGACTACCTGGAGGCCCCATTGTAAATCCTTTTTGGAATTCCCTAATAGGATTCTAGATATGAACCCCAAAAAGGAACTACTTTAGGGCCTATGGGTATGACTATGCAGGATACGGTACCGTACCACGATAACACAATTACCTCAGCCCGCTTCAGATTACAGCTGACTTGTGAATGCCTATAGGCCCCAGAGTGGTTCTTTTTTGGGATTCCCTCATAGGATTCTAAATATGAACCCCCAAAAAGGAACTACATTAGGGCCTATGGCTAGGCAACCCCCAGCCCCATGTCACAAGGTCTGTTTCTGAAACCGATTACCCGAGACAGCAACCCGTGCAAGGTTCTGTTCACAACCACTTGCGACACTGGGTGGCACAGTGGATCCGGGATGCAGAGCTCAATAAGAGATTCTGTGCTATAGCATCAAATGCTTCTTCATAGCTTGTCACTTTGTTTGAGACGCATATGCGTCTAGGCATGTAGGGACGTGCGTACGTACGTGCGTCTGTCTTATGCGGAACATGGACAGCATTGTATTGCTTTGCAATGTTGTGTTATGAGATGACGTGTAGCAATGCTATCCATGCCATGATGTGCTATGGTCATGTATTGTATTATCTGGCTGCGCATGTAAGTTCTATGAGCTTCATATGAGTAACTTCCTGGAAACCTAATCCCCTAAACCCTAGACCTCCTAAAACCCTAAACTCCAAACCCTAAACCCTCAACCCCTTAACCCCAAACCCCTACACCCTAAACCCTAAACATCGCCCTGGAGTTGTCCTGTTGTGGTCTCAGCTCTTGTAGCCTTCGCCCTCCGGAGCGATGCCTTCCAGGCGTCGGATCCCTGCCGCCGAAGTACCAAGCTTGCAGAAGGCAAAGAATCGCACACAAGCACACAGTAGGGTTTAGGGTTTAGGGGTTCAGGGTTTAGGGTTTAGGGCCCACAGAAACCCTAAACACTAAGCACAACAATGGCAAGCAACATCTAGCAACGAAGCACTCAGAACCTGAAGACCTAGTCTCCAAGCCGTGTGAACGACGGCAGGCACATATGTCAAGAAGGCTGGGTCTATAAACCATACTCCAATCTGCTTGAAACCATACCACAACAGTAGTCAACACTAGTCATGTTTGGGATTCCAGGGCGTGCGGCTCGGGATTTTTATAGATGTAGTGTATAAGATCCGTACTGCCAGGTATCTTTCTCGTGAGTACAGCCCCGTTGTAAACCCTAAACCCGATGGTAAAGCACTATAATCCCTGACATGGTAAGCACAAAAGCCATGAAGCACCTAGGCATTTGGCATGACCATCGCGCTGCTTCAGAGTGTGGGAATCATTGGCATGATGACTGCCGCCTGGCTTGACGGGAAACACAAGCCTCCCGAATCTTATCCCAAAACGCACAGTCTATACTTCAAGACCCTACACGGCCTAAGACCTTTTCGGTCACCTCGAAAACATCGGAGTGCTACAGGTAGTAACGCAGTCGAGCTAAGCCCAAGGCTGACTACCAAAACCGAAATGGAACCCCAAAGCACCAAAGCCTAAATCCATACACTCAATCCCACGAACCTCAATACAGACCCTGAACACGACCCCTAAACCCTAAACCCTAAATAAGAGGGTTCTTGTTCTATGTCATAAGCATGCCAGTGTACAGCACCCTCCATTGCTGGAAACCTCAGGTCGACTGGTGCAAACCTGTCCAGTTTAGGGTTTAGGGTTTAGGGTTGGGTTTAGGGTTTAGGGTTTAGGCAATCCTCAGAGCCTTTGTAAAGCCCTACAGATGCTCTGTAGCACCCTATATAGATGTCCCGAAGTCCTGCTTCCAACACCTAAAGCCCTAAACCGAAAAGCCCTGCCCTAAACCCAAACCCTAACCCCCGCAAAACCCCCAAAGGGTCCAAGTTATAGTATGGTATATACTTTTGGGGGCCCAAATACCTACAAAGTAGCTACCATATTAATACTTGGACCCTTTGGGACCCGTCAACCCTCACCCTAAACCCTAAACCCTAAACCCTAAACCCTAAACCGTGGCTCGTGTGGTTGCCGAAGACACAGGTCGACTTCCCGGAAGGGGTCAAAGGCGGCTTCCTTGGTTTTTCTGGAGTTCCTGCGCTTGCTAGGGTTTGGGGTTTAGGGTTTAGGGTTTAGGGTTTATGGGTTTAGGGTTTAGGGTTTAGGGTTTAGAGTTTAGGGTTTGGGGTTCAGGGTTTTAGATGGAGGCTGTGGGTACGTATGGCTATGTTGTATATGTGCTACAGTTACTTATAAGGGCTCTATATGGGTTCTGCCACGGTTAGGAGTTATCGGGTCTGTAGGGGCTTGGGGAAGGGATCTGTAGAGGTCGATGTGGGATAATGGTTCACGGGGTGGTTGTAAACAACCTTTACAACCTTTTTATGGCTCCTCACTGGGGGATTCCATAGACGATTCCGCGTTTGTGATGATTTCGTGCTAGGGGAACTGAACGGGGATTAGAGCTTCGGGGAAAGTGATTTTTGAATCAGGGGTCTACATTAGTGTTGAGCTTTTCAGTTTTCTTTCAGGTTCTAGGTACCCCGAACCTCCAAGCAGGGTCCTAGACTCAGAGATTAGGACTCAGGGTTCAGTATCTGCTGAGATGAGGATATTGACTTTCTGTGCTTCACAGCCTTGCGGATTCTCTTGAAGTTTTGGGGTTCTGGTGAGGCTTTTGTGAGGATGCCCATAGGCCCTAAAGTAGTTCATTTTTGGGACTTATATTTATAATCCTATTAGTATAGGGAATCCCCAAAAGGAACTACTACAGGCCTATAGGTATTTCGATGTAAAGCATGTTGTCTGGGATGGTTCGCACACGGACCGCTAAACAGGAGAAATGCACGGTTGATAGGGTTGAAAGTTCAAGGTTTAGGGCTTAGGACTTTGGGTTTAATGTAGGGGCCTAGATAATTCCCTATACCATTTTGGGGGTTTGTTATTCTAATTATAGTAGATTTATACCCCAAAACCCTGTTAGAATTATGAAGGCTCCTGCATTATATGGTTTAGGAGAGATGCCAGGGAAGCGGCCCCGCCAGCGCAAAGTTGTCCAGCTTTGAAGGCCGAAATAAGGACTTGCTGTGCCCTGAACCCCAAAGTAGAGGCCACAAAGTTGGAACAGTATCATCGTGCCCTTAAAGGAATCTATAGGGAATCACAGCAACCTAAAGGAAAGTATAGGGAATCACAGCAAGAATCATCCCAAGAACCCGGAAGTGTGGATGACCCTGGGGCCTACCCCTGGTCCTGAAGTCACCAGCTTTCCTGGACCCCCAACCCCGCCCCACTCCCGGCCCCCTTTCCCGAAGCCGTACACACAAATTATAGAACCCTGTTCTAAAGCCCGATACTTGTCATCAAAACCAGACCTTGAATCCTTCTGCATGAGTTGCGATCTCACAACGATTGTAGGCTGAAGATTGTTGCGCTGTTTGAGCCTGGTTTCATCATTTACATGACTTGTTGGATTCATGGTGCAGGGTTTCTACAGCGTTGGACTTTTGATTTGGCTTGCATCTGGGGCGACTGTCTTCCTCGAAGCTTCAGAGAGTTGAGATGATCCTCGCTCGGGCAGAGGTGTCTATGCTCTGCTCCAGAGACTTGGCAAGGGGCTGACTGCAGGGCTTTAGGACCACTATGATTGTTATTCTGGACAGAAAGCACTACCCATAGGACCCGAAGTAGTTCCTTTTTGGTGTTCATATTTAGAATCCTATTAGGGAATCCCAAAAAGGAACTACTATGGGGCCTATAGGTAGTGTTATCAATTAAATACGTTTAGGACTTGGTGGTTTGCAAGGGAGCAGAGTTCAGAGTTCGGGGCTTGAGAGCCTAAGCTGAAGGGTTTTATGATGAAGTGCCGCTGTGTTTCAGACTGCAAGTACATAGCATAGTCTGTATTATTATGTACACGTGTCCATACCTACACATACATGACTGCAAAACAGTATGTGTGGCATATTCTGGTTGATGTTGGTGTTAACTGTTCGTTTTGCGAACTGCAGCTTCGAAAACCTGACCGGCCCTGTGCCCGAGCGATGCAACGACCCTAGGCCCTATAAACCCTGGACCCTAAGCCAAGGCAAGGACGCAGTCCAAGCAAGTTCAACTATTCCACAGCTTTGGGGATCTTAGATGCATGCTGTAGTGGTTGCGCTCTGCCTGTCACAAAGCCTATCGAGCTTGCAGATGGACTTTGAGCTAGGAAGGGCTCCTGGATAAAGCTGTGTTACTAGTAGTTTGTTACACCTCCTAGCACCCGAGTCCCCGAAGGATCTTCGTGCTCGACGTCGACAGCATGGCTCTCAGCTGTGTAGCAGGACAGGGTCGAGAGCGCAGGCATTTTTGCGAATGCATGGTGGTTTCAGGGTATAATTGGGGTTTAAGGTGTAGGGCTTAGGGTTTAAGGTTTAAGGTTTCAGGGCTTGGGGTTTAGGGTTTCAAGGTTTCAGGGTTCAGGGTGTGGGGTTTAGGGTTTAAGGTTTCAGGGTTTAGAGTTTAAGAAGGGACAGGTTGGATTTGATTCCCATGTGCAGCTACCACTGTGCCTTTGCGAGGCAGCAATGGATTAAAGGGCCCTTCTTCTGCCGAAGCGAGCAAAAGATGCTGTCACAAGCATTGTAGCACTGCCAGGCTGATGTACATGCAGCCATGTACCGCAGTTTCTGCATTTCCCTTCGTGGTTTTGTTCTGGGCCCCTGGTTTCTTCAATTTGCTTTCGCTCGCAGTTGGAAACAGAAGTGGCGCCATCTGCTGGCAGGAACCAGCAAGCCACTGTTGTACATCCTCTCAGCCGCTCAGCAGCCGTACGACGGTGAACCTTCAGGTTTGAAACTTCAGAGTGTGGAGCAAGGCTTGTCACACGGAGCACTTGTTCATAACCGTCTATACATCATGATACGCATGATCACTGGGTGGAAAGTACAGAAATAGCTGCAAGCTTGGCTTGTCTGAGATAGAAACCTTCGTGGGAGTTTCTCCTGCGACCGATCAGAAGGCACGAGCCTATCCGAGCTCTGCTCCACTCCATCATGAGCCGCTGCATCCGTGCCCATCACTCGCACGCCGCACTAACATGTTTCTGCGAGATGGCAGCGACTGTGACAGTCGTTTTGGACCATATAAAGCCCAACCCCGGACCTAAACTCGAAACTAAATTAGGGTTTAGGCGGTTTAGGGTTTAGGGTTTGTAGTTTGGGGTTTTGGGTTTTATAGTTTAAGGTCCAGGGTTTAGGGTGTAGGGTTTTATAGTTTAGGGTTTAGGGTTTAGGGAACTAAAATGCACAGAATCGACAACACCTAAGCCCTGAATCCCAGGTCCTTTTCTTTCCGACGGCTCTCTTGTGGCTGCTGGCTTGTCACCTAGCCTCGAAGCTGCTTCCTCGCAGGCCGCCCCCCACGATTTGAATTGGCTTTACCCATAGGCCCTAAAGTAGTTGCTTTTTGGGGTTCATATTTAGAATCCTAGTAGGGAAGCCCAAAAAGGAACTACTATGGGGCCTATAGGTAAGAGTTCGATGGAGTTAGGGTTTAGGAATTATGCAGTGCAGCAGCATGGGGGGTTCAGGGTCCAGCTAATCCCAAGAGGAGGCTCTTGGCTTTTGCCTGGGGATGCTCATCGTTCGTGTGCGTGTTTAGGTTTTAGGGTTTAGAGTTTAGGGATTTAGAGTTTAGGGGTTTAGGGTTTAGGGGTTTAGGGTGTGTGTCTGTGTCTGTGTAGTGTTTGTGTTGTTTGACCGTAGTGTCGCGTCCTACATTCCTACACAATGGCACTACTGCAAGGAAAATGTTGTAGGATGCAGGATAGCAACTCCCCTAGCCCTAAACCCTAAACCCTAAACCCTAAAGCCAGCACCGGAATTTTGGGAGAGTTTCAGGTACAGGTCGTACGGTTAACCTTGGAAGCCCAAGCGAGGCTCCATAGCGAGCTCCGCTGCTAGGTGATGGGAAGTCGCCGTCTTGTGGATCTTTCGAAGTTTTTGCTCTACCTCCATTGAGGGTTTAGGGTTGGTGCAGGTTATGTTGTGATCGTGAGTTGGGTTTCTGCGACAAGTTTCTACCTCGCAAGAATCTTTGCTAGGAGGTGACCATAACGAAGAGCTGAGGCCACTTTAATAACTCTAGCACTACCCTCGTAACAGAGGTTTGGCTTCTCAGCACTCCAGGAGGACTCCCTAAACCATGATGTTTTACGATTTCCCTTGCAGCCGATTCCATGGCATACGGTTTAGAAGTTTAAAGTTTAGGGTTATGATCGAGAACAGAAGGCCTCCGCGCTCCAGATGCTCATTGAATGGTTGGAGGTTCAGAACCGGATTCATCGACTGTTCCTCATCCCACCGCTTCCCTCCTTTGTACTAACATAGAATCAAGTCAAGTTGAGTATGTGCGATCGCTTGGTGATTCCAGGCATCGCTGGGAGACCACGAAGACGTGCAGCGTGATGGGTCAGGCACTTTACGGGTTTTCCGGCACACATAAAACTCCAAAATGCCAAACATTGCATGGATCGGCCACGTCACATAGCAAAGGTAAATAGCTGTTACTTTAAGCATGCAAAACAAATCGTACAATGCTGTTCCTGTCAGCATTGCAACTCGACAGTTGGCGGCTTTGGTCCTTTGAGATTACACTCGGGAGGTGTTTCAAGTAGTACTCATCTGCGCCAGCATGTCGCGTCATGCAGTCATGCAACTGAGACTTGACTCTGTAAGCTCCACGCCGCAAAGCTGTGAACAACTCCCACGGCCTACCTGAAATCGAAATCACAGATCTCTGCAGTAACCCTATAAACCCTAAACCCTA
>CAJNDV010016991.1:46505-70725 GCA_905221635.1 Symbiodinium sp. CCMP2456 | reverse complement strand
CCTAAACCCTAAATCCTAAACCTCGTGGCTTCGTGGTGCCGTGGCCTATCGAGCCCTTGGCTCGATGGGTCTCGGCCAGCGGGCATAGCACAACGCAGAGGACGTCTGAGTGAAAGGGTTTAGGGTTTAGGGNNTTTAGGGTTGAGGGTTTAGGGTCTGCTTGGAGGTTCATGGGTAGTTATAAGTAGGGTTATAAGTAGGGTAACTATAATTATAACCCATATTAGGGGACTTATAACCCCACTTATAACTACCCATGAACCTCCAAAGGCATACATACAACCGCCGTGAACTTCTCAACCTGTCTCAGCCCTCTTCCCATCCCTGCACCTCAAACAACCCGGCAGTTGAAAGCTTGGAAAGCTAAACCGGCTGGAAGAAACTGCGCCTACCCGGGTGCATGACTAGTTTTTTGGAAAGTCGGCTAAGGCGGTCGAATTCACTCCGAAAGCATGTGATCATTGACAGGTTGAACCTGAGAAGCGACCGTACGATTTGGTCATCTACGGAGCCACAGGCTTCCTAGATTCAGCGTTGATCTGCAACTTGCTGGGATGCTCAGAGCTTCGAACTCCTCGTCTTCCATGTGGCAGGCTACAGTGGCTGCCTGGCAGTGGAGCACCTGGATGCTCTGCTCTCATTGCCAAGCGCAGCGTCGCACCGATGGGCCATTGCTGGCAGGCACCTCTGCAGTTCTGATATCTGATGGTCTCGGGAAGATCGGTCATGTGAGGAGCGAGGAGAAGCTGCAGAAGATGGCCGCGCGATGTCAAACCCGTCCCAAGGCGAATGAGCAGCACAAGCCGACCAGTATTCGGAGACTCTGCCCTTGCAGGTCATTGTTGCAAACACCAGAGCTGAGATTGAGGAGATGGTCGAGGAGCCTAGGGACGAAAGGGCATACTTGCAGCACGAGCACGCCCTGGCATGTCCTGTCTCTGACGCACTCTGATGTCCTACGATCTCAAAGCTGCAGGAAGCCGTGGTCGTCTTGGCATTGGCAGGCACAGCTTTCCCCACGAAGGGACGCGACATCTCGCCGCACTCGTCTTATACTTCCAGGCCCCTACTTGGCGTGTGGAGAGCAAGTGCTTCGGGCTTGTGTGGCTGCCTCAGTTCACTCAACCACATCAAACTACGGCTCTTTGCAACATTGTATTAGACGACTCTAGTTTCTCCCGAGTACTTCTGCTGCCATAACCTCTATGCAGAGGATGTTCATCACTTTTCTTGTGTTCTTCGACACAAAATTCCGACAGGGTGTTCGAAGCGTTCTCATTTACCGCATCGTGAGCTGGACCATGCCCCTACCTTAGAGTTGCAAGGAAACCACCGGAGCTTTCGTTTTTCAGGGCTTCCCATGCCAAGGGCACGGGCATGCGTTCCAGATTGGGATACCGTCAGATCATCCGATTCCAGCTGAAAGCCTCCTTCATTCCACGCCTGCCCTTGCTTTAAGCTGCAAAGCTTGCAGATCCCATCCGAGTTTCGACTTTGTGGGATGCCCTGCCGACAGGTGGAAAAAGGCACACACTATATCGACATCACCGGAGAGGCGTTTTGTTGGGACCTGCCTGTCGTGCCTTCGATAGTCACCGGACCAGTTCCAGAAAGGTCAATTTCTCCCATTTCGTCATCCAGAAGTATCACCAAGCCGCGAAGGAGAAAGGCTGGCTGCCAGGGGTGGATAGAACCCGAGGTTCGAGGTAGCTGTCTCCGCTGCCTGGGAGGCATCATGATCGTTCAGTTTGCCGGCGCGATGTCGGTTCCTGATGACCTCGCGGCCTACCTCCTCGCCAGTGGCGGCCCCAAGTGCCGTCATAAAGACCTTCGCTTCCGC
Organism: Symbiodinium sp. CCMP2456; assembly: GCA_905221635.1. Taxonomy (NCBI): domain Eukaryota; class Dinophyceae; order Suessiales; family Symbiodiniaceae; genus Symbiodinium; species Symbiodinium sp. CCMP2456. Next base: position 68,885 of record CAJNDV010016991.1, on the reverse strand, counting down.
TTCGGTCGCTGGGGCTGGAGGGAAGCTGGGCCCCCTGAAGCAGCTGCGCGTCTACACGTGGGGTGCGGGCCGCGGGTCTTTTGCAGCAGGGCTGCAGGGTTCAACTGAAGCTCTTCCAAGGCTTCGGCTTGAGGGGCGGCGGCTCCTTTCAGACTGGGATGGAGGTGGTGGAGTGGCGAAGCTCAAGAGTGGAAGTTGCACGTCTTTTCCTCCACACATGGTCACTGGATGTAGATCCCTAAACCCTCAACCCTAAACCCTAAACCCCAAACCCTCAACCCTAAACCCTAAACCCTAAACCCTAGACCCAAATAGACACTGTTGAGTTCTACTTGGCGATTTTCCGAGGAGGATGCTGCCCGAGTCGATGGCAGTCCGGGCCCTCCGTAGCTGCTCCACGTGTCACGCAGGAACACTGGATGCAAGAGGACGAAGCAGTTTAGGGTTTAGGGTTTAGGGTTCTTCTCCGTGTTACAGTGTTTCTATGTGTTTCTGCTCGGCACGTTTTGTCACCTTTCGAAGGAGTTGAGCAGCCCATTTGGCCAGCAGCTGTGTTCGCAAACACAGAATCAGTCTAGCAGCCTACCATTTGGCATGAGTGTGCTACTCGGATTCGCAGTTGAACACGCCACCCGTCTCATGCAATGCGCATTGCGAGATCCAGGAACGGGCCAGGACCGCAGGGCGGTGGAGAGTTGTGGCACCGACGCGAGAGTTCGTCATACATCCTTGATTCAGCCGAGCCGAGAGGAGTGTAGTTTATGACGCTGGCCGACGACTCTGGCTTCCTCGGACAAAAGGCATGATCGCGTCATGCAGAAGCGATGCAACTAGGCTCATGCCGACGCAATGGTCCACCTGCGCCTTGGAACGCTAGGCATGCCGCGCCGCCGTCGTCAGCGAAACAGTCATTGCCGTGTCAGGCAGGGAGTAGATGCATTGAGCAACGCTGATGGGTGGCCTTGCAGCAAAACCTGCATGTTAGTGTCGTTTTGACGCTGCACGAGCGAAAAAGCCCAAGCCCAAGCGAATTTCAGATGCGTCTTTGCGTTTCAGGGAAGAGGACAGCGATGGTTTGAGCGCCTGCTCCTCAGGGAAATTTCTGCTTAAAGGATCATGGGACTTAGTAAGTAGGGTTACAACTAAGGTAACTATACTTATAACCCCAGTTAGAGGACTTATAGCCTTACTTACTAAGTCCCATGATCCTCCAAGTAGGATTGCGACCGCCGCATTCCTGTTCTTTCCGTTTCAGGGAAGCGAGCCCGAGCTGGAGGCCGGCTGGAGACACGAAGCCACGAAGTAAAAAAAGGGGCCTTGATACTTAGAATAGGGTTTTGGGGGTTCCTTTAAAGGGTTCTAGAAGGGCTACTATGAGGGTTTAGGGTATAGGGCCTTGATAATTAGAATAGGGTTTTGGGGGCCCATTATGCTATAAGCATAATACTAAGGAGCCCCCAAGATAGTATAGGTATTTCTTGAGGCCCCTAAACCCTAAACCCTTATAGTAGCCCTTATAGAACCCTTTACAGGAACCCCCAAAACCCTATTCTAACGGGAGAGACGAGCCTTCAGGCTGTGGAGATCCTTGTCGGCCCGAATCCTTCGGAGGCCGGTCCAGTGCCACTCGCCTTGTGCCCGAAACCCTAAACCCTGCCGGGCTTCCTGTCTCAGACCGCGAGAGACGCCTTGAAGTTCCGATTCCGTGACTACGCCCAAAGAGGTGCCCGTGCGGATAGGGATATTTGCATGTTTGCTTAAGTGCATCCACAGTCAGGGGAGGAAGTGTTCCAGTGCATGCAACGTGCTACATTGCGCTGTATGGTGCTCGCGCAGGCCAAAGTACCCACCCCACGGACAAATTTCAAGAACGATGTGCGCAAGGACCCCAACCTCTTTGCGCTGCGGATTCTTCCAATTTGGCAAGCCCGTGTTCCCTTGAGAAGTTGGAAGAGGGAAATGACAACGGATCTAAACTTCTAAACCCTCGCCAGTAAAGTTCACGGGGGTGACCATGTTTACATGCATAGCCCTTTCGTTGGCTGGCATGCGGACATGTTATGGTGTAGCTGAAGGACCGATGAGTTCGAGAGAATGTGTTGCCCTCAGTGATTGCATGATCCTCGGTCGCACCTACAACTATTGTATCAACTAAGTCAAGTGCAGGGTCAACCTCCCTTTCAGGCATACGACTCCCACTCATTCCGACTTTTCTTGGAGTTGACGGTTTGAACTTGGACTCCCTAAACCCTAAACCCTAAACCCTAAACCTTAAATAAACCCTAAACCCTAAACCTTAAATAAACCCTAAACCCTAAACCCTAAACCCTAGACCTTAAATAAACCCTAAACCCTAAATCCCTAAATCCCTAAATCCCTAAACCTTAAATAAACCATAAACCCGAAACGCTAAACCCTAGACCCTAAATAAACCCTAAACCCTAAACCCTAAATCCCTAAAACCCTAAATCCCTAAATCCCTAAATCCCTAAACCCCTAAATCCCTAAACCCTAAACCCTAAACCCTAAACCCTAAACTCTAAACCCTAAAACCCTAAACTCTAAACCGTGGCTCCGCATCCTAGGATCATGCGAGGGATCTCGCCGGTGCCTCAGAAGCCTCGGGCCGAACTTGGACCGTCTCCTCTTGGAGGTTCATGGCTCGTTATAAGTGGGGTTATAAGTGGGTTTAGGGTTCCGTTAAGGGTTCTATAGTGTTTAGGGTTTAGGGTAGTCATAAGTGGGGTTATAAGTCCCCTAATGTGGGTTCCTTTAAGGGTTCTATAGGGTTTAGGGTTCATGGGTAGTTTATAAGTGGGGTTATAAGTCCCCTAATATGGGTTAGAAGTCCCCTAATGTGGGTTATAAGTCCCCTAATATGGGTTATACTTATAGTTGCCCTACTTAAAACCCTACTTATAGCTACCCATGAACCTCCAAGCACGGCAGACTCAGGGGTGGCCAAAACACCCTGTCCTTCGGCACGGCCCTCCACCTGGGCCGGGCTTGCACGATCCTTTGCAGTGTCAGCGCCTCAGGCTCTCAGTTCGCCTCGTGGATGTGTGCCCAACGGAGTCCAGTTTGGAACATGCAGAGCTGCTTTTCCAGCACGGCGCCTTTGGATGAGTTTTTGCGACAACTGGGAGTTTATCCAACTCAAATCCCGTGATACAGTAGCACAATCAACGATTGCCGATCCCGAAACGACTGGAAGCATGGAGAATTCAGATTTGTGGAAATTTGGCATCCTTGTCTCTCAGGTTTGCTCGTTTAACAGCAGCAATAGGCAGCGGCCTCAACTACTCTGGCAATACACCGCGCCAAAACTCGACACCGTAAGGACGTGCAGGAAAGCGTGGCTTTGTGACTTCTGTCATGCGCAGGGCACTCAGTTTACACCGGGCACACCCGCTGCTGGTTGCCGTGTGCTTCTTGCCAGGCGTAGCACGCAGCCCCGAAACAAGAAGAAGGGTTCTGGAGCGTGGCAGGCACACCTTCGGCCACTCCTACAGTCTCGAAGCCAAGACCCTGCAGGTTTCTCAGCTTCCGTCGGATCGCGTTGCAGAGCTCTACGAGGCCGCACATTACATAGCGTTGTCAGATGTGCAGATGTGCATAAAGACGATTGGAATTCCATTCGACTCGACGGTCACTTAGATTGGCCCTCAAGGCCCACTCATTGCAAAAGCGCCCCAATTCTGTATTGGCGGCAGCCGTCACAGTGCGCCACTGGAAGCAAAAACTCAAGCAAATTGGCACCTACTTCCGACACTTTCAAAGTAGCTAGGCCATGCCCTTTTCCGGGTGTGCCACAAGTTACCAGTTACTGCGTCTGTGGCAGACCTTAAACATCGACCAGTCTTCTGAAGTCAGACCTGAACAACGAAGTAGATGCCATGGTCAGCCGTGCCATCGGGTATATGTAAGTCACAGGTGTTCAGCCACTTAGACTTAGAGCAGATGACGTGCACAGCCCTGCTAAGGGGATGCGAGTCACCCTGGCTTGCCGAGACCTAGCCAACAAGTTCGCGCTAGTTAAACACAGATTGCAGGACAAGGTGGAAGATCACAGAAGCAAGCACGGGCAACACGAAGTTTGAGCTTCTCCCTAAACCGAGTCAACTCCCGTTGATTTTGACGCGCAGCGGTGATTCCAAAAAAAGACGTCGAAGCCCGCGTCCTGTCAGTGTCGAGACCGAAGGCTACTGCAAAGCTTGTGGGGGGCCGACCTTTTGAAGTACCTGGGAGTTTCCAAAAATAAGGGTACCTTATTTTGTAGCAAGGATCCTACTATGTAGGGTACTACATTAGGGTCCCCTGTTTCGGAAACCCCCACCTCAAACAGCTTGCACAAAGATATCCCTCAAAAGGACTTTCTGGTGGGCTCAGCACATCGGATTTTCCAGTTTTCCCGCAGCATCATCTGCCTAAACCGCAGCGAAGCCTCTCCGAGAGAGCGTAGCTCGCGGGCTGCAACATCCAGGAACTGCGGCAGTCCTACGAAGCTACCCGTAGAACCCAGGCGGGCAGCATCAGAGGAGAGAACTGGTCGGACGGAAATAGCGAGATTTGGTCCAAGCAGTCACAGTTGTAGACTGTGTGGATCTAGCTCGATAGTGATGGTCAATTGTGGTGACCCTGCCCTCTGCTTGCCAGGAAGCATTCCGCCATCCGAGAACCATGCAAGCGTCTCCGGCGAGAGCGCCGCGACTCGGCTGTTGTGCAGCTTTCTCCGGAAACAGGCTTGCTGCTCGTTTCTGGACGAGGCCGGCTACATCACAGCATTCGGCGGCAGTGCAGGACTGAACTGGCCGATTTTCAGGGGTTGGAGTTGGAGTTGCAGAAATCACTTCTCCGTCGCAATCAACTCAGGCTTTGGACCAGCGCTGGTTTTGATGCAAGATAAACATGTACAACGGTCAAAACGGACCGAGATTATTCCTGCCATGGGAAAGAAACTACGTGGACGATTGTGTGTATTTTTTGAGGCACTACGCAGAAGCAAGAAACGCTCTTCGGGGACAGGTGAGCCAAGTTGCCTGGTGTGGCTGCATAGCTCGTCAAGACGAAGCCACGGTTCAGCGCATTGCCTGTTATAAGGTATAGGGTTTAGGGTTTAGGGTATTTCTGTTTAAGTTAGGTGCCTTAATAGTTAGAATAGGGTTTTGGAGCCCTGTATGGTATAATTACAAAAAAGAACCCCCAAAATATAGTAGGGGCCTTTTCTGAACAAAGGGGACCTGAATATAGTACTCGTACCCTAAATAATAGGATCCTTAATATAAAGACCCCCAAAAAAGGTACCACCTTTGGTGTGTCGGGACGTATAGGTCAGCACTGAGTGAGCCGCAGCGGGTTTTGCAGGCTCCGAGCGCCGAGCGGCTCCAGGAGGGCCGGCCGATGGTCTCAAGCTGCCTATGGGGTAGTTGTCGAAATTAGGGTCCCTTTTAGGGTCCTGTTTATAAGGGTGCCGTACTATATTACTATTGGGGACCTGAAAAGGGACCCTAATTTAGAGAACTACCCCTATGTAACCGAGTTCTGCTTTTTCGCATGGACTTAACGAACGCAAAGGCTCGTGCGAACGAGGGATACCTCCGATCTCAACACGACCCATGGATCGAGGCCGCCTGCAAACAGTGTTTTTTTGATTGCTTCCCAGTGCTTGCTTGCTGCTCTGAGATTTTAGGCTTTTTGGTTGTCTTCGTCTCCGTCGGGCTCTCTCCCTCCCTCTCTCCGTTTCACTCTGTCTCTCTCATACTGTCTCTCATACTGCCTCTCTCTGTTCCTCTCTGCCTCTCTCTGTCTCCGTCTCTCTCTCTCTCTCTCGGTCTCTTTCTAGCTTTCCCTATCTCTGGCTTTCTCTCACTCTGCCTCTCCTTTCTCCTAGCAGTTCTGTCAGAGTGCCTGCTGGGCAGTCGTGCCGGCGCACGTCGGGAATCCGTTTCACAGCCGCACGAGGGTCCTGTGAGACTGTACAGCTTGGCAGCACCTTCTCTTTTCCACCCGCATTCCGTGTTGCCTGGTACTATAGTGTCTTCCACTTCTGTGCAGGTTTGTAAAGGCTGACCCCATGTCTGGCTGAATGGGCTGAGCTCCCAAGAAGATAATCCCACACAGAGCAAAAAATGGATAATCCGGCACCCCCAAATCCAAAACGGAACCGACACTGAAAACCCGGCACCCATCCAAAACGCCAAACCCGGCACCCCCGAAACATCCAAAGTGCAAACGCAACCGGAACACCCAGCACCCATCGGACACGGAAATCGAAGCCACACTGTGTTTGCAATTTACCCGTTTCCGGGCATGCCGGTTCTTTTTCGTTTCTGGTTCCGTTTCGGATTTTGGGGATGCCGGTCTTTCCGTTTCGAAATTTCATTTCGGGTTCCAGGTTGAAAGGGAACAGGCCGGCCCACAGACAAACGGAAACCGAAACGGGAGTGGGCAGTTCTCTAAATTGGCGTCCCTTTTTAGGTCTCCAATATAGTACGGCACCCTTATCAAAAGGACCCCAAAAGGGACCCTAATTTAGAGAACTACCCAAGTGCCTGCGGGAATGGCACTTGGATCACTGAAAGCGGCCCTCAGAAGGTATCGATGGCTGTTTACACTTCGGAAGCCGTTGATCGCATCACCCATCGTTTCTTTCAGTGTTTTGGGTCTGAAACATCAAACTCTCGAGTTGGAAACCTGACTTAGGTTCCTGTCCCGCATTCGGCAACAATCGCAGGGTTCTGCTGCTGGTTTATTGCTGGTAAGGGTTCAGCCCCCTAAACCCTAAACCCTAAACCCTAAACCCTAAACCCTAAACCCTAAACCCTAAACCCTAAACCCAAAGACAACCGCAGAACGAGAGCTGTCGCTTGAAGTGCTTGTTGGCAGGGAGCTCCGAGAACCGTTTGTTGAAGCTTTCCAGTGTCTTGGCGGTGGACAGGAAGCTGATGGTCGGTTTAGTAAGAGAGTTAGGGTTTAGGGTTTAGGGTTTAGGGTTCAGGGTTTAGGGTTTAGGGTGGGTTCAGGTTTCTTGGATCTTCGTCGTCTTCCCATCAACCTCAGCCTGTCAGAGATCATGAGCTGTTTCAAGCGCGACTCAGCTCCGATAAAGAACAATTGTGTCTCGTGTCACTTCCGGGCTTGCAGTTTGACAAGTATTAGATTTATTAAAAGAAGAACATGTACACACTCCATGCAGAGTAGTTTCGGACAAACTAATAACTAATAACTGCTGTACGGCACTGTGCTACATGGAGCTTCGCTCTGCAATGCCCAATTCGTAGTTCCGCCATTCAACAGCCCAATTGAGTAGAGCGGAGAGGGGGACTCCTGGGATGCTACAGTAGGGCTCCTCAAAAGTTTTACCCACTCAGCCCTACTTCAGGGCCAGGCTGGGTGGGTGTTGGGACTGCTTTCAGAGTTTATGGGTAGGGCATCGGTTGGGTTGGGGAAAGGAATAGAGAGTTGCCGTGACCAGGCCGATGTCGCTTGGCGGCCATGATCGCGCCATTGAACGGCACCTTTCCTTGGCCTCGCAGGCCGACCATGGCGCCGCAGAGCTGCAACGACTCGGTGCCTGCGTTGGGATAGTTCTCAGACTCTGACAGTCTGAGGTCTCCTCCTCCATGCCTTTCGACCTGTGAGACTCTTGCCAAGACTCATGCGAAAGAGGATCCACGTCTTGATCGACTGTGCATCGTCATTCCCGCCGTGGCTTGCCTCTTCGCTTCTGGTTTGTGCAGCAGCGGTTCGTGTCGAAGACAGCATCCGCTGGCGGAAGTTGCCAGAGCTGGTTTACTTGTAGTAGGAACTTGCATGTGCATCATTGTGGGCACCCGCTGACATATGTACTGACGGCGATACAGAAAGTACGCAGGCGAGAGAGCGGACCAGCAAGCCAGCAAGCCTGCAAGCCAGCAAGCAAGCAAGTACAAACTCTTTCACACACTCTGTGTTTCTGACCGTGTTTCTGATCTGTTGCTTGTTCTCTGTAATGTCTGAGGGATGCGATGCTTCTTGATTGGACTGACATGTAACTGCCAAGCACACACAAGCTCGGCATAACTGGACAGAGTTTTTTAGCCAAGGGGCACCTGATACCTTCGGCTTATGTAGCCTTTAGAAAGTCAAGAAGGAATTGCGCGGCGAAGACATCACAAGATTGGCAATTGGCACCATATCGGCTTGTGCTACTGGTATGAGTGTGTCACACACTGATCTGCAAGTACAGGATCAAGACTCATTGACCCCAATGTGCAGTATGCCATAGGTGCTGCACGCCCCTGCAATCATTTTCTTTCATGCTTGATGTTTCTTACGTAGCTCTTAGAGACAGGAATGGCGCACACGCAAGCACTCCCGCACTCCCGCACTCCCGCGCTCACGCACGCACGCACGCTCGCACGCACGCACGCTCACACGCGCGCACGCGCGCGTGCATTCTGGTCTGACATGAAAATCTGTGCGCTGCAGTTTTCGTCAAGAACTAAACAAATCAGTGGATCCAAGAAAGTCGAAGGTTCCAGACTTCTTTGTGTGATTCTTATGTTTGGGACCAGACATGCAGCATACAGGCCTGAGCAGGGCCAAATTCCCAGCGAGAGTAGCGGTAGCAGCAGTTTCATCCAGACGAAGTGAGCGCACTTTGAGCACGAGGTGTGCTGTTAGCCCAGCCAAGGCCAGCGCCACACAGAAAGACGAAGACACCGAGACCGACACACAAACACAAAACAAACACACAGACGGACACAAACAGACAGCTAGGCGGGCAGGCAGGCAAAAAGGCACACAGGCACAAAGGCGCATAGGCACACAGGCAGGAACACAAACAGGTACGAAGACAGGCACACAGACAGGCACACGGACAGACACACAGACAGACACATGGACGAGTGGACACACAGACACAGACAGAGATGCAGACACAGAGACAGCGAAAGAGTCAGAGCCAGAGACAAGAGCCAGAGACAGAGAGACGCAGACAACATTCAAACCCCAGCCGGCCTTCACATGGCATGATACTGGATGACTTTCGCGATTTTCCAGTCTGGATGCAGACTCAATCCCTGGATGCTCCGAGGGCCTCTTCTAGACAAATGCATTAAGAGCCATAGCTGCTTCTGACAGTGCAGAGTTTGTATAGGGATGGTGTAAGATGGCCTGTCGTGTGTGTCCTGTAAACGCTCCGTGGCTTCCACGCAAAAGATGCAGCTCTGCCTGGCTTTAGTGTGAGGGCAGCTCGGCAGGTGAAAAGCCCTTATTTCAAAAGCATTGCTTCCTTTCCTAAACCTTTGCTACCTCCCAGGTTTACCATAACCCTTTTAGCCTCGGCGGTGAGCGGCAAAAAGCGGGACGATCGGAGGACCTTGAGCATTTGAGCCGGTAGAAGCAACGTGGTGCTCACAGTCGCCAGGACAATGACTGCCGTGCAGCAGAGGCTGATCCACTCTTCCCTTCGACCTGGGTAATGCCTTTGGACTGAGCTTGTGGGACTTGCTCAGGCTGTTTTGCTGGTTGCAACAAGCCAAGCAGCAGTAAGCAGATGTGAGCAGCAGATAGCAGCAGCAAGAGGGTTAGTCGGAGGAGGGAGGAGTGGGAGCAGGAGTAGGTCGTCGACGTCGCCACTGTCCACCGTCGCTGTCGCGTCGGAACCGGAAAAGTATCGGTCTTCGTCGTCGTTCTTTTGGACGTATCCTCTGCCCCAGTGTTGTTGGCCAGCTGCCCGTGCTGCATGAGTCAACCGATCCCAGAGGCCAGCATACGGATCTCACACGACTTCAAGGGTGCTCCGAAGAAGCTGTGGCCTCTTTGATGAGTGGCAGGACAGATGTGTGAGTTTGCGTCTCGATCTAAATGGTGCACACAAGACTTTCCATGCGATAGGTGTTGAAGTGTTGAACACCAGCCACTGTCTAGAGCAAGGATGCGCCATGTTACGGCCACGACCTGTTGGTGGTGGTGAGGGACTTGGCCTTGGACAAGAAGGACCGGACAAGCTGCTGCTTGTGTGCCGGCTTCGAATCTTGGCCGCCGTCTGCAGGATGCCGACTACGCGGCCGCTCGGACGGCATCGCTGGGGACACCGACCGAAGGGCTCTTGGCACCCATGCGCAGGTTTGGGCGAATCCTGTTCCGGCTGACATCAAGGACCTCCAGACACGTGAATGAGTATCTTTGCCGGTAGACATTCAGATCTACGACCGTCCTGATTGAGCTGCAAGGATACTATGAAGCAGTCCCGGACAATGGAGGCAGCTTTGCAAGTTGGAGCGGCGACATGTGTCAGTATTGGCAGGATTCAGTGAGAGAGCTGCGCGACGAAGCGTCACCGTGGACAGGAAATGCGCAACAAGTCCATGGCACCACATCCTGGGCTGGGACCGCCACAGGAGGCACGCTGCTCCGACATGACAGAGGGAACACCGTGAGCCTTGCGGGAAGTTAACATGACCTTAGCCAGGATGATGACCAAGGCTTATACATTCTGCGAATTTCTGCTACCTGTCCCGGTGAAGAAATGAATCCTCTGAAACTCTGCGCAATACTTTCGTGTAGCAGAAGGAAGGGTTGACAGATACTGCTCACTTGACACTCTAAGGGCTTTAGGAGGGACCCTTAATAGGGACCCTTGTAGGTTATTGTGGTTAATATGGAGACTACCTGGCTATATACCCCAAAGTCCTTAGAGACACGGCTTTCGAAGCTCCCGCTAGCTGGAGCTTGCGCGTTGGAGGCTCGTGCTCTGGGCTTCATGGAGAGCTACGTTGTCGCAGAAGCCGAGTCCGGAGACTGGTCCCACGTACACTTTCTGGGTGGCGATGGATTTGAGGCGCAGTGTCAAGCGACCTTCTAGCTGGTTCCAGATTTCCTCCGCCATACCTCATACCAGGTAGGCCGAAATGCTCCTAGCTGTCTGGAAGGTGACTGCAATCACCTGCACATGTGCAGCACTTGTTATCCTCGAGGACTTTGAGGCAGCAAGACGAAATTGCCTTCGACATCGGCGATAGTCTGCACGCTTGCATGGGTCTTGCTAGGCCTAAGAGGAAGGAGGGTAGTGTGTGCGCGTGTGTGTGTGTGTGTTTCCTTTGGTTTTGCATCATCAGACTTAAACCTTCTTAAACCTGCTTGAGCTGCTTTTAGCTTCCCATCCTGCCTAAACCCGGCCCTGTGGCTTCTCATCCGTGCGTGTTATGCGTTCAAGGTGTGAAAACGATACTACTGCTGCAACAGCAATGACGAGCTTACGCTCATCTGTTTATGTGTACATGCCTTCATACATGCATGCATGCAAGCATACACACGTGGAGACAGAGCCAAACCGGCAGGCAGGCAGGCCGGCAGGCAGGCATGTGTGTGTGTATGAATGTGTCACATTCACGTCAGTTTCACTTTCAAGGCACAGAGTCCACGTCGGACGCAGCCTGTACCTGCACCAAGAAAAGCCCCACCTGAAAGAGGCGGTGGGCCCCTCATGGCGCCTAGGGTTTTGGGGCTCTTCTGAAAGGCCACAAAAGCCGGCAATCCTTAATGGTTTTCCGGGTATCACATAGATCACATAAATCCAGCCATGCAGGAAAAGCTTCGCCATGCGCCTGCAATCAAAGCCGGCCGCTTAACCTCTCAGCCGCTCCCCGGACAGAGAGCACAAGCACCACCTGATGCACAAAACCTGGAGCCTATTCCTCCAGGGGTGGGGCGAGACAAACTACAAGGCAAAACCCCGCATGGTTGTTCCAAACGAACCATGCCCACTCCAACATGCGTGCCATGTACAGTGACAACGAATATACAGACATGCCAGCAGAGCAAAGTGTCGCTCTGGAGCGCCGCAGCAACTAAGTACCAAAGCGCCTCAAACATCACAAACTGCAGTGCCGCAGCAACACAGTTTACGCAGGGGGCAATCAGTTGCAGTATTCCCCACTGGTACTCGTTGTTTCGTTCGGCGAAGGGTTTCACAACCTTCAAAACATAGCCAAACTTCCAACTCTGCAAGCTGCTGGATACTTGAATGCCTTCCAGTCTCCAGTTGAGCACATAGCCAAACGACAATCTCTGCAGACTGCTGGGCAGTTGGATGCCTGTTGCACTGTATTTGAACGCGAACCCAAACATCAAACTCTCTAGACTGCTGGGTAACTGGATGCCCTGCAGACTCCAGTTCCAAGCATAGCCGAACGTCCAATTTTGCAAGTTGATGGATCGTCGGATGCCTTCCAGGCTCCAATTGAACACTCGAATGCCTCCAGGCTCTGGTTGAACCCAAAGCCAAACGTCAAACTTTTGCTTGCGTCATGTGCGTGAACTTGCCGAGGCGCTGCCGTCGGACCTACGTTCCCTCGCCTGACGAACACCTGTTCTGCTCGATGACGCACGGTTGGAAAGCCGGCGTCTTCTTGAAGCCAGCCGCAAACTCCTCTGCCGTGCCTTGATCTTTTGGTTTCTCGGCGACCCCACTCCCAGCTGGGTTTTCAATCTGCAACGCATCAGTGGCCACACATTTGGCCACTAGACCCGCGGGATTCCGTATGCCGTCAATCTTGGCCATTGCCAGTATTAACAGACCCAATTTGCACAAGGTTCCGCACGTACAGGAACCTCAGTTCCACATGCTTCGGGTCGCCGTTGACTTGCCAGCAGTTGAGTCCGTGTGGGCAATCACGCTGACTTTCTTCGCCTCAAGCAACATTGACCGAAGGAACAGTGCCTCAGACACTGTTCGGCCAGTCGCATACAACTCCGCTTCTCCCGACGAAAGGCCAGTGTGCCTCGAGTCCTTGCAGTGCTCACCATGTTGCACCCAAGAACACGCACAGTGGATCCGCTGGTGCTTTTTATTGTCTTCGAGCATCCAGCCCAGTCAGAATCCACAAAGACATTCACATCCAAAGAACAGTTGCCATCAGCCAACTGATAAGATGGATGCAGTCTGAAGACACACATTCTCATACCAATCAAATACTGCAACAGGTGCTTTACCTTACCGACACTGTGCGTTGTCGGGGCAATCCCATACAGGTCCAGAATCGAACCAGTGTATGTTTGCGACATGCGCACGTCAATCGAATCGCCATTGTGTCGTAGCTTCCTTCCAATGAAGGTGTGCTCAGTCCCTGGCGCCAATTGGCCAGTCTCTTTAAGCAACACTTCCTCAGACAGCCGAGGCATGAACGACTTCCTCATTTCGTCAGTCCCTACGAGCAACAAATCATCGACGTATGCAAGTACTGCCCATCTCCGGAATCCCAGCTTCGAGGTCATTACCTCGGCGAAATGTTCCTGTCACAGTTTGGGCACCTGTCGAAGTCCGTACATTGCTTTCTTCAGTTTCCAGAGGCATTTGCCGTCAGAGTAGACTTCTTTCGGCGGCCAAACGATCACTTCACCGGACATTGCTGTGTGCAAGAAGGCAGTGCTGACATCACCGAGGGTGGTGCCCGAGTTTCTTGACATTGCCATGCAAAGCAACATTCTCACTGTGACAAGCGAGGGTGTCGATGCAAACAAATTGTCCTCTTCAGTCTTTTCAACATTCTGACAGCACCCACGCGCAACCACACAGAGACAGAGACACAGAAGCATGGAGACGCAGAGACATGGAGAGACAGAGAGAGACAGAGACACATCCTCACATCCGCAGTTACACACACACACACACACATACATACGTACATACATATGCGCATACGCACGCACGTACAAACGTACATACTCGTGGTTTCTCAATGTTACCTTCGTACACATGTACATAAGACAAGAACGTACATACGTACATACGTACATACGCAAATGCGTCAATACAAACATGCGTACATACATATATACATACATACATACATACATACATACATACATGCATACATACATACATACATACGTACATACATACATACATACATGCTGTAGCTACATACTATACACGCACACGCACACATACTTCCTCATAAGTGTTTGGTTGCGTTTGGTTCAATGCGGACGGACACGTTGGCATGTTGTTACCTTTCTGAGCTGATGAGTTTCATTGCATGAACAGTTGGGTATGCAGAATTTATACCAGCAGCCAGTGTATCATGCAAAGCAATGTGCAATCAAACTTCAACCTGGTGCATTCAGGCTAGATCCGGTATATTGACCCCGTAATCGTTCTCGCTTGAAATAAAGGTTTCCGGCGCGGCCTGAGTCACGGGAACGTTAGCAGAACCTGCTCCTAGCCTGAGCGGATATGTTTTCCCAGTATTCTGCACTGCTGTCAAGCGTGAGCCCTGTGAACGTGCAGTCCCTGTCGCCTGACGCCCGCGGAGTGCTCACCCCAGCGGCGGCGTTCCACGGGAGCAGTTTGCAGCAGCGGCTGGAGGCTGTCTGGTAGACCAATGCTCGTACTGCTTTTCACTAGGCCCCTCATGCTGAAACTATCCCTGCTGCATTGCTGCGGCCATTGCCTTGGGACTCTATGAGTTCTTGTGTTACGAACGGCGCCCGAGCACCCCTCTTAGCCAGTTCCTAGTACGGGGCAGGCCCATGCCTTTGCGGCTGGAGCTGGACCAAAGATGTCGTTTGAGGTCGGGGTGGGCCTTTGCAAGTTTCGGGCCCCAAAATGCCTGAACAGTCGATCAAGCATGGCTCATCTGCAGGTCGCGGAAGGAAAGCCTGCAGAAGAGAAGGCCAATGCCAATACGATGCACAAGCTCGATGAGCCACATGTCGGTCTTGCATCGTCTCGTCGGGCTACAGCTTATGTCCACTGCGCAGCTCATGAAGTTGCAACCAAAACTACCGAACAGTTCCCAGGGCCCAGGGCTCAATGTCTCAACAGTTCGGAGGCAGGGGTTACCGTTGCCAGCCGGGCATCACCGGCCACACGGCAACACAACAATGCAACACAAGCAGCCGGGGCCCCCAAGCCGCGTAGAAAACACAGGGCAGCAGTTCCGTGGCGAGGCTGCCGTTTTGGACCCTTCCAAATCTTCCAAAGTGTGCATGCACAGACATCCATCAACCAAGTTGTGCTTAAGAAGGACCCGTTGCCCAAACCATCCTCAATGAATCCCAGCTTTTGGCTTGAAATATGACAGACGTGTGCTCAACTACAACCTGCTCCCAGAGTGCTTGCGCATCTGCGCCCATAGATGCGATCTGCATTCCTCAGATTGTCACCGCCTTGACGACGGCAGCCAAGCGCCGGCAAAAGGCAGTCCAGCTGCTGGAGACCGGCAGCCTGCAGGCTCTCGGGCTCGAGGAATTTTAGGATAGGAGCCAGGATCCCTGCAGAGTCCGGTGCTGCCAGGCATGGGATGTTCCGTCCATGATCAAGTGAGCAGACTCGACGTCACCCACCGCAAAGTTGCTTGGAGTGTCTGCAACACTGGTCGCTGGGTGCCATGTCAATGTAGTCATTGCCGCGCAAGCTGTCTTGACCGCGCTTCTGCAAGATGAGTACTTCCAAGGGTTTACTGTGGCATCCTGGAGCCTCCTTTTACACTTCTCACTTGTAGTGGCAATTCACGATCCCCCAAGCGTCTGAAGTGATGGCTGCAAAAGCACACAACCAAATAATCATGCCTGGCAAAGCCATGCGGTGCCCCGGATCGCCTGAGACGGCCGGGGCCCATAGCGGTCCTTGCGGTTGACGTCCACCGTCACGCCATCCACCCACATTTCAGCAAATCTCCGGCTTGCCAGGAGCTTAGACACGGCTGTCGGCGGTCTCAGCAGTTTCCGCGGCGGCTGTTTTCGGCCGTCCTCGTCGCGGCGCCCTCGACTGTATGCCAAATGTGGCTTGTGTGCAGCGTTCTTCGACGCCCTGTGCAAAGTCTCTGGAGGTCGTCGCTTTGTCGACGTTGCCTGCACTGCGTTGGGCCTTTGCAGGCCATGGTGTTCAGCGTGTTTTCGCTTGCAGTGCGCAGTGTCCCTTGCAAGGCGCGCAGGTGTCTCAGAGACGAAGTCTCGTTGCAAGACATGCTGAGGCCCTTGGGATCTGCACATGAGCTGTGATCTAACCCGGGTTTGGGGTCTCAATTAAGGGGGTTACGTCGCTGCGTTGTTTTGTTGGGGTTTATGGCATTTACATGTATTTAAGGTGTAGTTGTTTCTGGCATTGGCGTTCAGTTTCAGAATATTTAGGTGAGCGCGATATAGAATGCTACGGCAGGGTCAGCCGGTTTGTAGGTGCGAGAGTTTGCAGGTTTCGGTTCTGACAGGTTTCTGGGTTTGCGCATTGAGGGAGTTTAGGGCCATTAGGATTCCGAATTTTCGGGTTTGGGGAACAAGCCTTGGGTTTCCTGCTTTTGAGGTGCAGCTCCTGCACGGTGTGAGGTTTGGGGCTTCGGGCTTATAGGGTCTAGGGTTGAGGGTCTTGGCGTTTAGGGGCCAACTTTAAGATTTACGGGTCTCCTTCGTCTCCTTACCACACAAGCCTTGGGTTTGACGTTTTGGAGGGTTCAGAGTGTTCAGTGTTTGGAGGAGAGTGGTGCTGTTAGGATCTAGCATTTATGAGTTGAGGGTTTTGGGGTTTGTGAAAATTTTGCTGTCAGAGTCTGGGAATCAAGCGCGAATTCGTGCGGGCTTCGGGGAGTTGCGTTGAAGGGTTTGTGTTGTGAGGATCTCTGTGAGAAACCCTGACCCCTTCGGCCGGGGCGAAATTGAGGGAGTCTCGCAAGATCCTGTCAAAGTATTTGGTGATGGCTCCTAATACGTCCTCTTAAGCTCCGCCGACAATCTTCACGGTGAGGCGATTTCGAGACGAAAGACGGCACGCCGGCATGTGACATGTGTCCTCGGATGCTGGCAGGACGCCGCGACGGTGAAGCTCTACACGCTGGAAGTGGGCCGCACAGCCGCTGAAACGCAAGAATGCGACGTGCGAGGGCGGTTTCACTCATGTCTGTTTGGTTGCGTTTCTTTGTATCTGTGTGCTTTAGCATTGTCGGAGCAGGCAGTAACAAGCCGCCAAGGCTTCTGGATGCCAGGCCATGAGGTTGCGAGGTTCATCGTCTGCGCAGGCATACGGTCTTTTCTCAAATTTTCTCAACGAGCCACGTCCAGCTCAGGATCACTACGTCTGGAAGGATAAGGACTGCTTTGTTCGAGGATTCTCTGTCTCTGTAGGTTGCAGGAGTTGAGAGCCCATCGACTTCTAGCCCAAGCCCACTTAGGTCACGTGTCAAAAGTCAGCGCAGGGGATCCCTCTTTTCGCCTTCGTGCCTTCCTTTCCAAACATGTCGCAGCAATATGCTTGTCAGCGAGGATGTCTTTGTTGGCATCGTGGCGGATGCCGGCGAGTGGACTATCGACATAGGCAACACATCGCGCAACACTGTCCCACAGCTTTTCTGCCTCGAATAAGCTCACGGAGCTAGTCAACTCCAGCTGCCTGTTTTCAGATGCCGTCCGAGCTGGCTTCGACGAGGCATTGGGCTGTTGTGTGGATAGTTCAAGCTGCTCTGTGTCTCATCACAGACAGAGGCATCTCCCGTCTTTACGAGGCTTGCGAGGCTGGGACTGCCGAGCTCTTCTCGGCCCCACTCAATGTCGTCAAGGCGCTGGGGACGTGCTGCAAGACGAGTTTGGGGGCCATCAGACCTGTAGGTCTTCTTCTGTCGCACCAATTTGGGACTTGGAGATGAATAGAACGCAGCCTTACAATTCTTGAGGCGGATTCGCCGGTTTCTGCATTGACCTGCCTCTACTCCGGCAGTGTGAGTACGGCAACGCCGTCGCTGCACGTAAGGGGGCGGGCATTGGATAAACGACTTCAGGTTGTACGGACTGTCGTGTTGTCGGTTCCTTGCATCGCTTCCCAGCACGGCAGGCGTGGCGGTTCGGGCATTGGGAGAGCTTTGGATCAGGATGGATAGAAGCATTCTCTGTTCAGTATGTTGCAGGACTATGTCAAGGAGTTGACATCCTATGGCCTCGCAGCTCGAGCGTGAGACCCAGACAACGACCACAGCGGCATCCGCGGCCACCCACAGGGAACAGATAACATTGCGCTCGGGATGGGCGACTGCACTCCGACGTTCACAGTTTGTACTTCGCACATAGCGCGATTAGGGTCTTGTATTCTAGATCGGACCTTTTTCCAGGATTCTCGCAGCTTTGCAACGTTGGCTCTTGTCTGGGGGCTCTTGGTAGGGTGGGCCTAGGCCCCTGGTCTTCCGGCCCTCCGGTCCCCCGGTGCATGGTCCCTGGTCCCTTGGTCCTCTGGTCGTCTGGTCCCCTGGTCCTTTGGTCCCTGGTCCCCTGGTTGTTTTTTTCCTCGGTGCGGCTTGGCTCGGTTGTTGAGCAGCAGGCCACGATGACTTCAACTAGCAATGTTACATGGATTCATGTGCTTGACCTGGGCTACTACTGCTACTGCTACCGCTACTGCTACTACTACGACCGCGTCGTTTGCCCGCGCCACCTGTGTTGCAGCGATTCTTAGGTTCCAAATTTCTCCAAATGCGCGGCAGAGCGGTTTCAACTCCCAAAAAGCAGATATTGGTTTCGAAATCCAACACCCTCAAAAGAGATTTGGTTTTGAAACCCAGTATCCTAGAGCGAGATACTGGTTGAGAAACTCGAAATCTGAAAAGGAGATATTCGTTGCGAAACTAGTGCCCTAACTGGGGATGCAAGCTGGCAAACCCCAAACCCTAAAAGCAGATGTTGGTCGAGCAAAAGCCCAAAAGGGAGGTGGTGGTTGAGAAACTCAAAACCGAATGTTGGCTGCTCGCGACCAGAATTGACTATTTGGCCTTCCCGAAGCTGACCCCAGGCCAAGGAAGCAGCGGACGGAGCGGAAGAAAATTCCTACAGCAGGCGAAGCTTCAAGGCCTGGGCAATCGGAAGCAGTCCCGGTTCAGTCTGGGCGGTTCGGTATTGGATCGCGGGAAGACAGAGATTTTCGATGTTCTCCCACCGTGTCATGCTTTGAGCTCGTGCGCTAGTCGTTTGACCTGTCTTGTACTCCTGCCGGCAGCTGGACGTCGTTCTACGCTCCCAAATCTAATGTCAACAGAACTCTAGAAATTCCTTCTAATTGTCAGCAGAGGAGACGGGAAGATCTCGGATTGCTGTAGACATTGTATGCCGGCTTTGGGAAGGCCTGTTCCATGTTTTGAATGGTGGTCTGGTGCCATGCAACTCAACTGTTCAAGCCGTAGCTAACGCATCCGCAAGCACAGAAAAAACAGGTTTCAGCAACACTCCGGGTTTGATGTAGGCAAACAGCGCTGCGATTCAAGATCCTCAACAGGGACGTGGGACACTTTCCGCGTTCTCTCTTTGGCCTTTGCGAGCTCAGGACCTCTCCCCGGAATTAAAGGAAGCCGCCCGGGAAAGCGGGGTGGTCGAGGCAACTGGCCAAGTCTCACAGCGGAGTAAGTTTTCTATTCTTCTTGGGCCTTTTGTTGGGGAAGGCAGAGGCTTCTGGCAAGCCCATGCAGATAGTCCTTCAGAAGAGTGTCGCCCACTCAGATCACATCTGTGATTTGCTGCTGTAGAACTCTCCCGCGGTGTATACCCTAAACCCTAAACCCAAAACCCTAAACCCTGCGAGGATCATCCTACCTTGGATGGTTCCAAGAGAGCCATGCAAAAGTGGAAGCCTCGGAGTCTTGCGAAAGCCGTACTTGGGGGTTCATGGGTAGTTATAAGTGGGGTTATAAGTCCCCTAATAAGGGTTCCTTTAAGGGTTCTATAGGGTTTAGGGTTTAGGGGTAGTTTATAAGTCGGGTTATAAGTCCCCTAATAAGGGTTCCTTTAAGGGTTCTATAGGGTTTAGGGTTTAGGGGTAGTTTATAAGTGGGGTTATAAGTCCCCTAATATGGGTTATAAGTACAGTTACCCTCCTTTTAACCCCACTTATAGCTACCCAGGAACCTCCAAGTGATACGTGTCTTGGCACCGGCCCACACTTAGGTTCAAGGCATACGTGGAATTGGCAACAGATGCGGCCCAACGCTGGCTTCCATCAGATGCCGAATTGAATCAGTGCCCCTGGGGCCTTCATGTCACATTCTGATGATCATGAGATGCATGTGTGTGCGGTTGGGATGCTGTCCAGCGTGACTTGCGTAAACTTGCGTACAACGCAGCTTATGCAGGCAAACCACATCAAACCACTGAAGCCCCACGTTTCATGAGCAGACGCTGTCAGAATCGAAGGTAGTCTCGGTGCAAAACTCCTGCCTTTACCGCAAAGCCACGACAGTGATCAGTGTGTTGCCGACGTCCGCGTCCATGGAGCCATGGCCCCGAAGGCCTGGGTTAGAGCCACCTGGGAACATGACTTCACAGTAGACGCCCATTTTCCGCGACTTCTGAACATTGCCCGATAGACTAAGGCCTACTGATTTTCTGCATGTCGATGCGGACCCCATCTGCAGGAAACTGGTTTTTTGCTGTGTGTTCGCCTGTCCGAGGTGTCGGCCATCATCCCAAGCACCAGTGCTCCGGACCTCCGGAGGAAGCGTCTGGAGAAGCTGCTGACCAAGGCCGGGTGCACACTTCGGCAGCATGGGCAGACACTGCCACGAAAGGCTACGCCTGGACCCTCCCGGGTTGCAAGCACTCCGGCTTTCTCCGAAGCCAGCAGGCCTTGGAGAGCAACGCCACTCACAGCGACTTATGTGAATGGCTGTTCGCTTTTATCAGGTCGTCGCGCCGTGCTCCGCCTGGAGGCGCCCCTTATCATGGCGCTCCACCCGTTCCCGGCTTAGCTCATCTCCCTCGACAACGGGTACCAAATTTGCACTTTGCAAACAGCATGAGGCTGTAAGAAGCAGCAAGCATTTTTCAGTCACCTGCATGCCAAACATCGACTAACAACATACCGTAGCATACCCACAGGCACATGTGCCCAAAGTGCTTGTAGAAGACTTGCTCTCACAGCTTTGGGGAGTCTTAGAATGGACTGCACAGCCCCCAAAGATGTCCGTCTGCAGATGCAGATGGCAGCCCACGAAATGAGGTTCGTGAGCAATGACCCGGCCATGGCAAGCATTGACAACCTGAATCTGCCTCAAATCCACTGCTTGGGGGTTCAAGGGTAGTTATAAGTGGGGTTACAAGTCCCCTAATATGGGTTATAAGTACAGTTACCCTCCTTTTGACCCCACTTACAACTACCCATGAACCTCCAAGTAGAGCCTTGCCACTGGAAAGCTGGCTTGCTGTGCAAGCACGGGGCCGACTGGCCAAGCTTATGCTGCAAGCTAGAATCACATAACATCCCACTCTTTATACCTGTTGTAAACTCTTTCAGAACCCCCCCCATGCAAATCACCCGATGATGCTCACCAGCCTTTCGCCAGTTGGTTCTTCCAAATCCTCGACGCTTCTGAAAATTTATGCTTTGCCACACTAGCTTTAAGAAGAAAGTCTTGACATGATTATTGTGCGCCGCTCGTGTCTTCAGTCCAGGTTCGAATACCCACCACGGAATCACGGTGCAGCAACAAGCTTGGGGCTCGGGGGTTTGCAGTAACTTACATTCCTGGCAGATGTATTGTTGCTGTGCGTCGGGAGAGCTTGGCCAGGAAGCTTCTTGAAGACGCGAGACTTTGCAGCCGCGGCCTTTGTCGCAAGCGGTTCCTGCCGTTGACTCCATCCAAGTCTGGTCCGAGCACGGCTCGAGTCTCTACGTAGTTTTCCTTCCGAGCGCGGGGAGGCGCTGGAACCGACGCTGTGCGCAGCCTGCAGCTGCGGCTCCAGCATGTTGGACACGGACAGATTTGGGTATCTTACATGGAGACCGTGGCCTGCGTGGCCAGGGCATCTCCTTCGTCTGCTTCGCGCAAGCCAACCGCCCACGGCCCAGAAGCAGACTTTTACATTTGCAGGCTGGCAGATCTTGGCAACTCTGCCAGGCCTCGTCCCGCCTCGCTACATCAAGTTCCCAGAAGGCAATGCCGCCTTCTTCCACGTGCCTGTCAAACGATTCATCGGTCCGACATGGTAAATCTGGACTGTACTGCTACTTGCAGATTTACGAGAGCTCCGTGAAGCTTGGAGCTTGTCTGAGCCGGCACTCAGCCTTTGCAGGTAAACCCCGATCGGATCAGCTCTTTGGTGCGCCAGCTGCTAAATGGCGAGGAGTCGGACGCAAATGGTGCGAATTGGAGGTGCGTCACTCGGCCACCCTGTCGGCTGCGTGGTTTCGATCGAGTCTATCGTCACACGACTCATGTCTTGTTCAATCTGTAAATCCAACATGCACAGTGTCTTACATAGCCTACTATATGGCACTATAATATAACGTTTTTGGGAACTGGGTCTGCGTGATCGTATACATATACCTGTTTCAATATGTACTTATATATGTATAGACACATACACATACATATCATACATGTACACCTACATGAAAACAGTGCCTACATACCTACATACATGCATACA